>WURT03044167.1:22184-33527 GCA_009936505.3 Holothuria glaberrima
TTTATGCACCGATACAAAGGAAAATTATTTTACTGTAACTAAACAGACTTAATACATTGCCGTTAAAGAGAACTTTATTCAGTGCCCTTAAACAGAACTTTAATTAAGACACTAACACTAGACAGAACTTTTGAACTATGACAGAACTTCATACTATTCCACTAAGCTGAAGTTTAAGTCCCTGGTTCAAGTTCACAGAACTTCATACTGTTCCACTAAGCTGAAGTTTAAGTCCCTGGTTCAAGTTCACAGAACTTCATACTGTTCCACTAAGCTGAAGTTTAAGTCCCTGGTTCAAGTTCATGCCTTAAAATCGCAAAACAAGACTTCACCCACTGCTACTTAAAGACAGACTCTCTTCACCCCAACAACATTTTGGTTGGTGGAAACCAAAATTTTCATTTGTAGACTGCTCTTCGATTGACATAAAAGTTGGAAATTTCAAAAGATGCAGATTGGCTTACATTTCATAGTATGCAGAAAATGTGTTCTGATTACACAACAGGGCCTTGTATGCTCTCCAGGATACGATAAACTAGGTGTGTGTCTGCACAAGGAGGGGCCCGTGACAGTTTGGGGAGGAACTTGAAGTAATTTAGTTGGGAAAATTTAAACTGTGTGGGGTGAGGATATTCGTAGTTTATGCACTGCTTCTACACAGAACTTGATGCATAACCATTAAATACAGACCCCATGGACATGGTTACAGTATGTACACTCCTCTAAAAAGAGAAAAAGAAAAAAAAGAGGACGCTATACAGGGTTCAAACCCCGGTCTTTGAAATCTCGACTTTTTACTTGATGTTCAGATTTATAGCAAGGCTAATACTATCACACTGCATTGGACAACGTACACTGTAAAACACTTGGGTCAACTTGACCCAAAATTGGGTCAGAAGGACACCGACTTAATCTATAGGGTCAAATAATGACTCAAATTAGACTTCATTTGACCCAAATTGAGTCAAAATTTGACCCAAAATGTTGGTTCAGTTCCCTCTTGTCCCAATTGTTTCTAGTGTGTGTATACTTCGTTTAAAAGGTTTTAGCATGTATGGTCCCCAGTGACTTGAGAACCTTTAGGAGTGAAAAAGATTGAGGCCGAGCTTCGCACAGCTCTTTGGAGTCTGTGACTGACGAAGTCAGATACAAGATGGACGCATTCCGCAAAGCTGGTGTTAACTTCAGCTGGCGAACGCGGTCAACTAGTCAAAATTGTGGTTCATAATTTAATTAAGGTGTATGTATGAATAGAGAGTTGGTATTTGGCAAATAGCAACTCCCTAGTATGAATGCCTACATTCATCAAGTACTAATATTTATTGCCATTGACATTTGATGAGTTCATTCAACATCATTTAAACACAGCTACTGTCAGCTGACAAACTTCTACCAAGGGCGTGCGGACCTTCAAATGACCGATTGGGACTCTCGGGGATAGTCGACATTTGGGGACCGCCGGGGCACTTTATACACCGCTCGGGATAGGGTCAGGGTTAGGATTCTGAGACATCCTTTGCTGTCACCCTGACGGTCCCTAGCTGTCACAGGTGACAATTAACAGGACCCATGCAGCGTGTGATTCAAACAAAACAAGTCCAGTATGAGTAAAAAGTGCTAAATAGTCACATTTTCTTAAATCGCATTAAAGAGAAAATGCAGTCACTCCAATCAGAGTTAGTATGCCCTGTCACTCTAGTTCATGAATGGCCTCTTTTGATCATGTGACAATATGTTTGTTAGTGACCTGTAAAATTTAAGGAGAATTTCTCCTTGTTTTACCTCTTTTTTGTGATAATTATGTTCAAAACGTCTTCAGAGGTGCTTGTAATGCAATATCTGCCAGAGTGCTGGTTCTTTAAAGCAAATTTTGGGGAGACTGCCTATTGCCTTTAAAGTAATATGCATTTTGATCTTACTAGGCAGTCATTGGTGTCAGTCCTGTAGTGAAATCACAATTTATCACTTTGTCGTTCCTTGAATTCTCACCTAGCTGTACTATTCAGTTTTCAAGAACAATAAAAAGTAATTTAACGTTTATGACCTATGTCACCTTTGGTTTGAACAATTTTCTAATGCATTATTTCACATATCAACGACTTGTAGAAACCTTATTTTATTTCTTCAACGCGTTGTCTTATCAAGCATCTGTGTTCCTACAGGACTTACACATTGACGTCATGCGACGCCTTTTGGAGGCAAAACAAAGAAGCACCTGGTACGCAGTAGACTGCGCGCGCGTGTACAGACCTTATACATTAACGTCACAGTGACGTCAATCTGGAGGAAAACAATGAAACATGCACTGTACGCACGACGTTGCTCTCGCACCTAGACGCGTAAAACAATACACAAATAGCTGTTTGCACTGCGTCGTCTGCTACCCTCTCCTGCCCTATACTCTGGCACTGCACTGCTGAAACGGTCGATTCACACATCAGTACTTTTTCTTATTCTAATACCGACCGAACGTAGGCCTAAAATAACTAGCCTACTGTTCCGACTTCTTTGTCAAAATATTCCGAAGAGTTGAGAAAGCAATCCAAGCAAAGGTACATTGAAAAATTGATCGCATGAGATCTCTAAAAAGACCCGTATTTGCTTGAAAAGAGGACCTAGAGTCAAACCCAGTTGTCATTCACATTTTTGTTTGTCTAATCGATTACCTTAACTATTTATTAAAAGGAAGAAAGCAAGAAGGTTTAAATAATTTATCATCTAGGTTTTATCCATGCAGTTATTAGTGGATTTACAAATGAGAATGCTCTTGGGCCAGGTTCCCCGGACAACCCCCTCCCACGGATAATTTCTACCCGGGCAATTTCCCCCAGACTACTTCCCCTGGACAATTTCCCTCTGTACAATTCCCATCCAAGTCAATTCCAAATTTTATGATGAGGAATTTATCTGAGGGGTACATGTCAGGGGTGGAAAATTGGAAATTGTCCGGGGGTAGTCCGGGGGGATCGTCTGGGTGGAATTATCAGAGGGATTTGTCCGATCACGATAGAAAAGAGATAGTTTTTACAGCAAGGAGACTCTCTTAATTCTCTTAACGCTCTCTTAATTCAGAAGATTTTAATTAGGACCAACCGGTAAGTTTGATTGAAATATCCAATCTACTAGGCTGACAATAATTCTTACTCGATATAAATTATGCAACCTCAAGTTGGACTGTACCCTAATTTCAATCATTTCTACTGATTTTCATTGTAACTATTAATGACCTTGGCTTTAAGAATTCCATCCTAATTGATGAACAATTCTTTCTTTTTAGAGAAAAATGGTAAAGGAGAAACGACATTATTTGTGTTATTAGGACTGAAAATAAACAACAGGTTCCTTCTTCTTACAGTAGTTCCCTATTCCAAACTGCAAAACTTTTGATGATAGTTTTTTTTTCTCACCCCCGCCCTTCCCCCTCCTTTGAAACAAACCTTAGTGTGACATTCAAGCATCACAGACTTCTAAGGACTTTAAAAGCCAACTTAAAACATGACTGATTTTAGGTAAATTCTTTATTCACTATCAACCTTCTATAAGTTTGTCTTATTTCTTTTGTCTAAGATTAATTTCCGTTGTCAGCGCGCTATATTAAACTAATTGTTTTAATAGTGGATCAAAAAAGAACGTTTTGCAGGTCATAACCAAGCTCAGGTTAACAAAGTTTACAGAATGATGGGACTTAAAAGAAAAAAATTACTTTACCCATTTATATGAGGTAGGGGAAGAGGGTTCTTTTAGTAATCGTTTCAAGCATTGGTCAGGCCTTATTTTGAATATGCTGTTAGTGTTTGGAATGCCCCATCTGAAAAGAGTTAATGTTTTAGAGAAATTACAGAGACTTACGTGCCACAAGGTTAACTGAAGCATTGTCTAATCAAAGGGCTTTGTAAATTGAACCTCCCTACTCTTAGATATCGAATACTTAGGGGGAGACACGGGTGGTTGAAGCTCTTAAAATTATTCGTGGTGTTAATGACAGAAGGGTTATTTATGTATGGAAATTTCAAGTACACGAAAAAATATTTCAAACGGTCAGTGTTTTTCACTCTCTATGTAACAGTTCCAGTCAGATTTGAAAATTTTTTTTCTTGTAAATATGAGGATTTTCTTTAGAATAAACTTCCAGCTAAATAAATAAAAGTTGGCTCTGTCGCCACATTTAGATCTGATTAACTTTTGGCAATATTGGATTCGAAATAAAATTTTGATGTTATAGATCCTTATTATGCATGATGTTTTGAAAGCCTGCCACTGTAACGCAGCCAGTGAGTGGCGCACATAGATTTTTGTGGGGTGGTAATTGAAACTTCGTAACGTCTTTCAAGCTGATGGCTACATAACATCAGTTGGCGGGCAGAGCTTTAGGAAACTGTAGCTAAACATACTTTCTAGATTACCGAAAATTACATTTCATTTGCCTTTTCACGTTCTAAGACACACACCTCCCATATACCCCTGTTGAAATGCAAATTACGAAACCCTGGGGGTTTATTCCCATGAAACTGTGTCCAGGGTGCGCCACTGAACTTGTCATGTAATGTCTTCATATCATACCTGAATTACTATGGGGCAACAAGGTGTACGTACAGGATATTTCTACCAGGGGCACGACTTGGAGAATTAAGAGTGAAATTTCGCCACAAAGCGAACGACAGCACAAGTTAGTTTGCAGGGCAAAGTTTGCCCAAACATGCCTCCCAGATTGCCATATATTGCAGGTCCCAAAGGGAGAAAGAGAGGGGTGGGAGGGGGTAGTCTCAAACCCTTAAAAATGTTTGTTCATTTAAGGTGGTTTTCATGCAAAAAGATATCTTTTGCAAAGCTTTGTACTGATTATTTATCTAGAAATTCTCAACATCTGATGCAATGTTCTAAGGTTTGGCTGGGTGTATGGGAGGGGTTTTGTCTCATGAAAATGTTCATTTCAATGGCAAGAGGTCAGATGTTAAAATAAAAAGATACAAACCGAAAACGTTTGAGTTTGTGCACGTGTTAGAAGAGGAATTTCGCTGACTATGTGAGTATTCATAGTCTTACATGTTTCATCAGGTCAAGAGGAAAGCAACATGGCACGAGAAGCGGAAGGAAAATTTTGTTTTGGAATTAACCACAGGCAAAATTTCGGAATATGGCATCTGTAAATCCAAAAGATATACTCACCCCACCCGAGACGATTTTAACTTTTTGCCGCTCTGAAAAGTGGGTTATATCCCCATTCCCTCTCGTCAGTGGTGGGCCCATATGTAAGACCCACCAACCTCTTTGAGCAATTGCAATTGCGGACACTTGCATGATGGTTTAGGTGACCCAAATAACATGACAGCAAACCTAGCACCACCAAAATTGTCATTATTTCGAACGAGAGTTCAAACGAACAGCTTGTTACGAGAAGAATATCAGCGAGGGGGGGGGGGGAGATGTAAGCATAACCGAAGAACCAATGATTAAACGCTTTGTATTATTTGGAAATGTAATAATGGAACAGATACCACATAGTAGAGGTAACGGAACGAGCGAAGCGCACCGAAAAAGTGACAAACTTTCTGTAACCAGTGCATGTCATGTACAGCACGCTTCGAGTGACATGTATTGCTTCATGATCCGATCTTGATGCCGGTCTCGACGTGCCTATTAAACTAGGTTGAAGGCTCACCTCTAGTTTTCGGAAAGACATTTTGCCAGAATAGTTCTGCGTATTTTGTGAGCATTTTACCAGAACTATGATTATTCCCTGTATTATTATCTTAAATCCTGATAATGGTTAGCAATGTGTGGATCTCGAGCGTGAACTGTGCATAATTGCGTGCGAACCGCGATGAATCTTAGGATTAGGAGTCACTTCACATAATACAACTAAGACACATTTAATTTCATGGCAAAATGCCTTTGCTTCGAAGGCAAGACTAAATTAAGAGTACCCACTAATTTACAATGCTTTCAATTTTTTTTTTAAATACGTCCTCAAAAAAGTAGGGAAGACCAGGAAGGCGCTATCCTTCTTTACATCCTTGCAATAAAACCTGTTTTCCTCCGCAATCTCTCTTAACTAAAGAAGTATGAAGCCTATATTTTTCTCGTCTTCCTTTTTCGTTTCTTCTTTACCTTTCTTTCTGTTTTTTCTTTCTCTTTTCTCATTTTTCCCGGGGGTGCAAACTTAACGCCTCTGGATATGCGCCCCTAATTTTGTAATGACTAACCTTATCATTCTTTTTTGCCAACCATGATGGGTGGAAGGTTGTACCTTCCACGCTTGACATCTACTGTCAAATTGAAAGTTAATTTGCCGCAAAGCAACTTCGAGACCGCAAACGTCTGCGAAGACCATATAAATACATTTCCTGATTATGTTAAATGTACGACGGCTATTGTCCGGATATCATTTACAACTAAGCGCTTGTAATGTTAAAGTACAAAATTTTCTTGCGTTGGAGCCGTCTATCTTTTCCTCCGTTTCGTTATTTCACTCTTCATTTTACATTTTTTAGTTCTCCTTTGTACTTTTCCCTTTCTGCTTTCTTTTTCCCTCTTTCTTTTCTTCATTTTCAGATCGGGGGAAGGGGGTTCATTAACTTCACATCCTGTGCTGTGGGATCAATTTGAACAAACGGAGTGATTTTAACTTATAAGGTTTTTATTATGTAGTCTAATGACTTAAAATGAAGTGAAACGTTCGTTAGGATTGGCCCCGAAGCTCTCCAAGGGGAGTGATTTTTGTGTAACATTTACACAAGGGCTGGAGTTAGACAGATTTCTTGGGGAGGCAAATTTGTCAAATTTGTACTGGAAAGAACACAGGATGTGTAAAAAAATGTTACTATGACGAAAAATATAGGCACAATAAGTGTTGACATCAATTGAAATTAAAGTAACGTTAAAGTAACCAAAATACTTTAATTTAACAGTTACACGTTATTGCATGGACACTCAATAAATCTTCCTTTGGACTTAAATTTTGTCAAACTCATTACGGGAATAATTTCCTCAAATTCTGAGCTAGTTGTCGACAGTGCAAGAGTTACTACAAATATCGCCAAAGAAGCGCATTCTTTTTTCTTTAGATATTGTTTTAATATTTCTCTTAAAAACCTTGGTCACCAGGGAAATAAGTTTAATTCTGAGTCAATTGTCTGACCCAAATTGACTCAAACTTTAGTCCATATTTCACTAAAACATTTGAGTAAGATTATCGTGACCAGAATGTTTGGTCAAGTTAGCCCATTTATTTTAGAATGTACACTATGTACATATTAACAACTCGATTTAGAAAAATCCCAACACGTGAAGCTTGCGGAACTCCTTATGGCAAGGTTGCAGGGCAGCAATATAACAAAGTGGTGGAAGGGAAGAGAGAGTGTGAGTGTTTCTCTCCTCGAGATCAACCGTTTTCCAACATTTTGTTGGAATTTGTTATGAAAATAGTAAAGGACGGTAATTGCATACATACTTGTGATTACCGTTGTTTCAAGCACTGGTAGTGTGTGCATTGTTGTTTTGTTCCTGTGACAAGTCAACAGTGAGGTCAGTTTGATTGCAGTAGGTTGCCTTCGTTTGTTTTCTCTTCAACGGTTGCAGCTTCATCGTTGATCTTGTGTATGTACTAGAATCCCTCCCAGATCTTCCACGAGTTAAGTTTTGCCTTCCACATAAGCATAGTTTAGCCATGTTCTTTCGGAAATTTTCTCCGACGAAAGTGTACACGAATGGGTTAAACAAACTATTCATATAGCACCAGGCGATTGTGAAAATGTGGAATATCTCTAAAAAGCGAGTTGACCCCTCTGACACCAGAATCTTGAGTTGGACAATATAATATGGCATCCAACAGATGAAGAATACGACGATTACCGCGATGGTGAGTACTGCCACCCTCTTTGATGCTCTTTGCGCTGCTGTTTTAGCGTCAGATTGAAAGAAAAAGTCATTACTTTGCATGATATAGAATATTGACATATAGAAAAAGATGATGAAACCGAGAGGCAAGGCGAAACCTACACCAAAGTTAAGTCCCGTATAGGCAACATGAAAAGAAGTAAAGTTGGAAGGTAATATCACCATACAATAACTGTCATTGAAGCCATAGGGCTTCTCCACTTGCGCGAAACTCCAGTTTACAGAACTGAGGATAAGTGACCACACGATGACAATTGTGCAAACCATGCGTGCGCAAGATCTTGTGCGCCGCTGCATAGAAGATAAGGGATAAGCAACGGCCACAAATCTGTCTGCGCTCATAGCGACGAGTGTCCAAGCAGAGCCATACTGATTGAAGGTGTCCATTCCATTAACGAATTTACACAATATCAATCCAAAAGGCCAGCTTTCTTTGAAGTACTGAGTGGCCAAGAATGGCAAACTGAGCAAAAACAAAGTATCTATGATAGCCAAGTTTAAAATGTAAATGTTAGGAACCGTCTTCAAGTTGCTAAAATATAGGAGACAGAAAATGACAAGACCATTTGCAACGAGTCCCGCTATACTGATGAGAATAAAGACAGTAGGCAGCACCACCCTATGTAACAAAGCGTACGCATGGGCGTAATCGGAATCGCCGTCGGTTGCGCTGTAATATGAATTGGTTTCATTATAACTTGAAATGGAATCCATCTTCTTATGACCAGCGAAGTCAAGTCCAACAAAAGGTATGTGTTAAGGTAAAATGGTCTTCAAAGGATTCCTCTAGCTTCTGCTCCTAGTATTCCTCTTAGCAGAATAGGCTACTTTCTCTCAATGTATTTCTCAAATAAAATTTTCAGTCAACAAAAGAACAGTGACTTCCACTTCGTATTCAAATTATTTCACAAAATCAGATAATACTTTTAACAGGTTTTTTTCGTATTTCCTTAGAAAGAAAACTCAATTATTATTTCAAATAAGCTAATGCATTCAAGCTCTTGAAGCTCTGCTTTAGAATGCAAGCCTAACTTAGCCGACACCAAACTCACTTTGTTCGCTCTCATTTGCTCTTCGATTCCAATTAATCTTCAATGCAATGCACCTTCATGTCAAGGCAACACACAAATGCCGACTTTGCTTTCTTCACTTGCGATTTGGGATGGAATAGTGGCGCTGTTCACATCAATGACGACTAGCTTCATAGTACTGCGCTAGACTATGGCCACGAAGTTACGCTCGAATTCGGTACATTGGCAGAGTGCTTTATTAGTAATTGTACACATATCTTCGCTTGATTGTCCCAGGAGGTGACCTTACATAAATGTCTAAAAATTTGGACAACAAAAGAAGGTCTAAAATTGAGATACTAATTAGTTTTTCACTGGCTACAATGACTTAATAAACACGAAATCACGACCTTATTTTGAAACATTACATAAGTATTTAAAATCCATTTTACTTTATTCAAGTGTCTGTTAGAGATATTTCGGTATAGTAATGTGACGTAATGCATACTAAAGATAGGTCAAGAGATAATTCACATAGACTTACCAAACGAAAAATTGTAAAGCTGTAACGTTATTAAAAATTCATACATGGATTAAGATACTAGAATGAGGGCATCATGAGTCAATCCTTGAACGACTACAGTGACAATAAAATGTAAAAACATTACTAAAATAAATGAAACTTTGCAGTAATATTTTCTAATTGGTCTTCTTCATTGTGCTGTATTTTGGTGTTTTCTGGATTGAGTAATCTATAGACAATGAATTTTGAAATGTAGGTGGCAGTACACAACACAATGTTTATGAAGGAATCTTGAGCCAATCACTATAGAAAACGAGTGAATAAATCACAATTAATAACCACATTTAAGAATACTAATGTTAATTAACAAAGAGAAAGTTGTCTTTTCTATTAAAATTTTTACTAAAGGTTCATCAAAGACATTTTGGTTGCCATTTTTGGTAATGTTCGCAAATTTCTAGTTCATTCTTGTGCTGAAACTTGAAAATTTGGCCATGAGTAATGTTTTTGCTTTGAACGTAAAAAGTAATAAGGCAAATTCTTGTTTTTGACGTTGTTTGAAGAATATGCATTGTATGTCATGTTTATGTTGGAATGAAAGCATGCCTACACGCTGCAGTGCTGTGATTGATTCGTGACACTGATCGACTCATCATTAATTTTTTTCCTATATATTCACTAAAACTAGGGGTACTGCCTTTGTTTAGATACGTATAATGATCAGTAAATAAAAGCTCTTGATTTGGTAGAGGACAAAAGTTATCTGCGATCACAAGAGGTAAAACTCTGAATACTTAAAAAATTGCTTGTAAACACTGTATCTCAAGATGAGTAATGATGGATACTTAAAACACTTGGGATATAGATTTGGCATAATAAAAAGAACACTTTGTTTGTAGGAAGTGTCAGAGGTAATTTTAAGTCATCAGGGGTTAAAAAACCAAGAACCTTGAAAACACGGCAGGAATGATGGACACTTTTAATATTTAGGATGCAGATTTGTCATATAACGGGAAAAAACTGTTTTGTTTTTAATGAAGATCAAAAGTCGTTTTCAAGTCACCAGAGGTGAAACTACCCACAACTTGTGAAACGCTTGAAAACACGTTATCTCAAGATAAGAATAATTTATACTTTTTATACTGAGTTCATAGATTTTTCATATTGCGAAAAAGGTTCGAATTGTTTTTGATGGAAGTTACAGGTCATCTGTAGTCGCCAGAGGTCAAAAAGCGAGAAACATTGAAGGGAAGATATTTCAAGACAAAATGGTGGATATTTTTTAGACTTAGTATATATATATATATGTATATATATATATATAACTATGTATATATCTATATATATAACTCAATCAGCAGACAGAACTGTTTCGATCTGAAACAGAACTATATATATATATATATATATACTATTCCTATTTATTTCAGATTATTTGCATATTTACTTTATATATATATATTTATATATATAAACAAGAACAAAGAAGAGATCAGTCTAATAGTTGACAAACAAGAATACAGATTCAAAAAATGAATTTTATTGAAATTTTCGGTTCCCCTGGGACCCCCCTCAGCAGTGAGTAGACTGCAAGTGCGAAATTTCGAGTTCAATGTACAAGGAAACATACTATTCAACTTAGCAAACATATACTGTTAGACAAGCGATTAATGAGTCGACGATAATACAATAATTAAACAGATAAACACAGAGGAAGTCACAATCGGAGAATTACGGTGTTGAACTTTGTTGAACACATAGGCCTACTGATAGACTAAGCGATTAAAAATTCGACGATAATACAATAATTAAACACAGCCTAAGTTGGTTGAGCACAATATATATATATATATATATATATAAATGAAAGAAATCTTCCCATTTGTCCGTTACGTAATCGGTTCACCTTCATAA
>WURT03044178.1:0-14603 GCA_009936505.3 Holothuria glaberrima
TCCAATTTGCAGAAGACACAACTGTTAGTGATCTTATACTAAAAGACGATGAAAGTGACTATCGTACGGAAGTTGATTTCTTGATTAAATGGTGTGCGGATAATAATTAAATACTCAATTTCAAAAAAAAATAAAGAATTAATTGTGGACTTTAGGGAGAATAAAAATACAAAGGAACCATTCATTGTAAATGTAGTTTGTGTAGAAGAGGTTAACGTGTTTAAATTACTAGCTACTTCCGTTAAGGAAAACCTACTATGGAGTACGAACACAGAAGAGAAAGTGAAAAAAGCTCGTCTGTACCTTTTACGTACTCTTAACACTTTTGGTATTAGTACAAATGTTTAGTTCATTTTTATTGTAATGTTATTGAGATTATTTTAACCATCCACATCTTCGGGAGTTTTGGACATGTAAGTCAGAAGGATATCAAGAAATTAGAAATTGTGATAAGAAGCGCCGAGCTCATAGTTTCTATAAAATTGCCTTCACTACATACATTGTACCATTAACGGTCACTTCAACGAATCGAAGGTATTCTGAATGACAATTCTCATTTAGAGTTTATTTTAAGTTCCTTCGGTCAGGAGGCAGGTTTCAAACTTTTAAAGGATGTAAAAGATTCATTGAAAGTTTTTACCCTCCTGTGACAAAGATTTTTAATTTGCACCAAACCAGATAAATGGTTATCAGGATTTTAGAATTTATATTTTTCCCGATGTTTAACTTCATACACCTATCTTTTGGAGTTGTATGCGTTTATGCGTTTATGCGTTTTATATTTTCCTTACGTTTTTCTTTCATACCTTTTTAAATGTTTCATTTTTTGGTTTTGGTCATTTAATGTTTGTACTTTTAGAGCATGTGTGGTCACGTGATTTCCAGTAACGCCTTTGTAATTGGCTTATTAAATACATACCATACCGTACCGTACCGTACATACCACACCACACCACACCACACCACACCATACCATACCACACCACACCACACTGTACCATACCACAGCACACCACACCACACCACACCAAACCATACGATACCATACATCTATCACAGCAAACATTTTGAACTTTGTTATGTCTCCACCGTCCAGCATAAAGTTTTAAAGGTAATAAAGTTTTATCACGGTGTAGTGTCTTTCCAGACCATTTGAATCTGCATTGAAGATTTCAGCAAACAATTTACCGTAGTTGGTAACTGTTTTTTGCAGTTGAATGAAGCGCAGTCAACAAGTAGACTGGTCCACGCATTGCAAACCATCTTCGTGGGCAGGACAAGAAACTTTTGTAACAAAAAATAAATATGAAGTTAAGAACGACCGTATGACACTATACCACAAGAAGACAGAAACTTATTTTAACTCGTTATGTTTAGCAAGAACATAGGTTAAGTTATCTTCCCCAGTCAACTAGATCCCCTAAAATCTGTACATTCCGGTCAGCATTTTGCTACGTCATCTGAACACCGATTTGAAGGGCAAGCTATACGCTAAGTGAGAGGAAAACCAGGAAAGCCGACTGTAAGGAATCCTGTAGTTTAAACACTGATTCCCTTGACATCCCAGTACGATACCAAGGCAATTAGGCAGCTAATAGGCAATTACATACTCAGAAAAGCATTACTGTACTAGCGAACAACGCTAGGCAGAGCCAGAAGGTCATCGTACTTCACACATCCTTCGATACAGCACAACCGCGTATGTAACTACATGCAACATGTAAGTACCTCATTGGAGTAGACAGTACACTACTACAAAGCGGAGTACTGGAATAACAAACGATAGTCTACGGAGGTCCGGTAAATTAAACTTTGGCGATTACTGGCATACTCAGGATAAGTATTCGATTAAGACAGGAGCTATGGGAGAATCCGTACGCTGGCCTCTTGCAGTGTTAAGTCGCTTCATTCCTGGTCCTCTCTGAATCGCTGATATTAAAATTAACTCTGCTTTTCAGCAAAATATTCAAACGAAACTGAATATTTTGCCACCTTTATGGAAATGCTTACTATACACACACACAAACACATAAATAATTGGCGCCTTCTTAAAGACACTCTAATCTTACCCCAGACAGTAAAAATTCTCCCAACAAAGTTAACTTCAGGCTCCTCCTCCTCCAGTTCAAACAGAACGTCCTATCTTAGTACTGTACACCTAGCCTGCACTGAGTTTTAATTAATTTCCTGAGGCAATAATACTCCCTGGTCAAACACAGTGTATGGGATAGAGATAAATTGTCAAACTCGGTTGACTGTAAGATTCATTGTTGACCAACCAGAGTGAAGCTGTATTGTTTGAATGAATGTCAATCAAAGTGCAGCTACCAACTGTATTTGGACCTATGGAGATAGTCCTAAATATGTTTAGTCAGTTAGTTGCAAGCAACTTTTTGTTTGGGGGATGCCATATCTCCTTTAAAAAACTTTTTTAACAGACAACCATATCGCTGAAACCTAAATTCTAGGATGAAGTAACAATCTCGACCCGGGCGCAAGTAACTTTCATTCACAGTATTTGGCCATAAAATGTTATCGTATGTTTTCGTGTGATTACAAAGTATCCGTACATACGCATCCTCAAGATTGTGTGGTTCAAGTGATATTTTAATGAACAAACACTGTTTGTTTCCATTAAATTAAATACTACTTACTTTAAAAGGTTTAACTGAAGAAATATTATAGTCTGCTTTTACAAAACACAGCAGTGCCATGTTATTTTGGGTGATGAGTGTGCAGAAAAGAAGTCATATCTACCAGTGTAACATATGCTAAAAATAATCAAATTACTTTTCCACAAACTAGCGTACTTAGTTATGTTAAATAAAACCGAAAATGAAGGAACTTAGGTTCAGGATGAAAACAGGCACAACGGAAAATATACCAGTAGCAATCTAATGGTAGGTGTACATTCGGCTTGTAAGCTAGGTTTCTCCTTTAAAAAGTTTTGGGAGCGATCAGTGAGAAGGAATGCACGGCAGTGAACTCAGATACTTTAAAAAAGTAAAAAACTTCCAGTTTGTATAAAAAGCATAGTTATGTTGAGTCAGTGGGATAAATTCGAGAAAATTATTATCATTTTCATATTCTGAGCTGTAAAATTACGAAACGTGAGTCTAGACCTTTTTATACACCTAGTCTGATATGCTATCAAATTTGTATATAACACACAATATCTTTTATAACATAAAGTATTATAATTCTACATAAACTACATTTTTGTGGTAAAACTGTGTCCCATCTTGCAGTGGCTTCTTTGCCCATGTTTCAGTTCTGCATTTACTCTGTTCTTTTTGATGACTTGCTTTGACTGCCTAAAAGTCTTTGAAATAAATAGTTTTCGATCCTCTGATGGATACTCTCAAGTGACGACCATATTTATTCAATTGGACTATAATACAAGGAAACGCATGCTTCGGCTTGCTTGAAACGTAGATCAGCAAATGGGGCTTAATGTACACTGTAGATTATGTTCAAGTTTAACGGTCTGTTTCTTCCAAGCACATGTAGTCAGTAAGCAATCTGTCCGTTTTTCACTCTGTGATAAGTCACTGTGGAATCAAAACCTAATAGTAATATACTTTTGCTTATAGTTGGAACTTGTTCCATTTTCTTGGATGATCTCGGTGTTGAAGGGGTAAGCTTTTTATTTCAAGTTTTAAATTTTGTCATAAAGTTCTAGTTTTATTGCAGTTTTCAGCTCTCAGAGTCTGTCTTTTTAACATTCTTTTTAACCAGGAAAACTGGTTTGAAAAACTTATAGACTAGCGAGGAATTGGAAACATTTTAAGCGAAAAATTTAAGTGTAACAATTGGCTATCAAATATGGAAAAGATTGAGTAGTTCTTCGATAATTAATCATATTTTTAGAAATTTACAAAATAGTGCGTTTTGCAAGATTAGCAGTGCATCAATCCGTTTATCCAATCTGCTTTTTAAATACCAGTTTGAGATTTAATTAGATTATTTGCTCAGTCTGTGGCATACAGAAAAGGCACAAAATAGTATCACACTTTAACACAGAGTTTAACATGGTAATTCAATGTAGGAGATAGTGAACTTCGAGAAACTTTTTTACAAACGGAAAATACAGCAAGGCTACGAGTTTTGATGATAAGCTTCTAATGGACTATTCGCTGTAACGACCCTCACAGTGATGGATATACATCAGGTTCGAAGACAAAATGGGAGAATTGTCTATTCGTTTTCTCGGCTGTTCACAAAATCTAGCATGTGTCTTCAGCTTTTTTTTTTTTTTGAAAATTCTACCTTGGGCCATCAACCCACTCTATGTATAGAAATTGTTTACATCTTATTAAAGTATTCGAGAAGCAAAATAAATAACGTTTCTTGCTATTAAGTTAAGGAAAACCAAGTATCAGCTTGTGTCGCATTTTGTCCTTTAATTGTAAATTAAAGTGGTTACACTGAACATTATCTTTTCATTATTACCTGCATCTTGGCAGAAATTAAGCAAATTTAATTAAATTAAGGAAATTTAATTGTTTACTTTTTCGTAAAGGTATTGTATGGGTTTTGTTCACGGGTAAGTGTCCTTACACAGTATTTAATTGTGCAAGTAAAGGCTGGAGAAAAGGTAACTGCAGAGCGCATTTCTAAAGAGCACGCAAGGTGGTGCACTTTTTTCTGACACATTCAGTTTCAAATCATTTTTTCAAATTTGTCTCATAAACCACTTCTATTGAAACAGCCTTCATAAAAAAAAACAAATTGTTTCAGCAGAATCGAAAACTGAAGGCTTCTCTGCTATGATATAATAGAGTAGACAGGCTTGGGTCACCGAATTCGAGAAGAATGCACTGCGCCTATAGGACTTTCTAGAGCTGGAGGGTTATCTTCGGAGCACAGAAGAGATTACGAAATTAAATAACTAAAGATTCATAATTTGGAAGTTTAGCACGTATAGCTTGCGAAACACTTAATGGATACCTGTGCTTAATTGATATCGCTTTGCTTTTTCCCAGTCTAGAAGACCCAAATATTTACTTTCAAATCTTACTTTAATTTTTTAAGTAAATGGAACTGTTTTATGCTTCCTTCTTTGTTTGCTTGGTTTGTCGGTATATTTAAAATCTATGGCGTACTACTATTTTCTTGCTCATTTCAAGAAACAAGTTGAAACCATTTTAAAATTAAAGTTACTAAAGCTGTTATAATACACAAAATAGTGTTCATCATAACTGTCAGCGCGAAGTCCCGGTCAGTCATTTTATGAAAAGAAACAAAACGTTAAGGAAAACTTGTCGCAATAGCAGTTAAGGTAAATTCAAAATGTTTTCAAACTGCTTCCAAAGTTAGCACTGTATTCAAATCTTACATTTTGTAAGTGTTAAAGCCAGTGCTCGTTTGAAAAGTGTTCAGGATGTTTGCTAGAAAGATAACAGTCCTACAAACTAGGTACCTTGTAACATGAACATCGTAAACTGCATGGTGCTTGTGCTAAGTGTAAAGAGAAGTCTTCTCAAATGGGCTTAACAATCATGCTTCTTGCACCGCTTGTTTAAGGTCCTCACCTAACAAAGGGAAATTGAATCCCAGTCTTAAGCTTTTTCCCCAAATATCGAAAAGATGTGAACCCTTATTCTCCCTTAATGTCCATCAGCCGTGGCAGAATCAAGGCTTGTAGCGACCACTCTACATAGGAAGAATTCTGTTGCACAACTTTTTCGTACAGTCTTTCAGGCTGACCAACTTGCACTTTGATCACACAAAGTGCCTTTACACCTTTAAAGGTAATAATCTATCAAGTGCCTATTCTATACCGAAAGTAAATGTACTTGTGATAATTGTTTGTACGGTAACATTTTCTTCAGTTATCTGCTTAACAAAAGTCGCAAACGACTATCTTACTCAACAAAAGGTTGACAAACTGTTAAAAATTCCGAAGGGCGATTGCAAGGTTTCATCAGTCGTAATTTAAGCAAGGCTCTATTGATTCCTGAGAAGCTCTTTTATTCGATTGTTAGTCTTTAATTTTTCAAAATAAAGTTTCCGCGTAATTGGTAATTCCTCTTGTTCTTGGTACTGTTAACGTTTTCTTTTCGTCAGAGCTACTTCAGTATAAGTATTAGAAAAGCCGAATTTTGTTAGCGAAGTACAATGGAGTTGTTAGTGCAAAAACTAACAACTTTCGTCGAAACCCCTTTTAGTTTGACGCTTTATATGAGTGTACCAAAGCAGTTAAAACCTTGGTTGGGTACGCCACTTACAGGATAGACATTTTAAAGAGGAAATAAAACCTTTTTATATTAAACTGAAAAACCCGCATTATCTTTTCTTGAAAAGTAGCTGGATGTCTTTTCTGTAAATCCCGAAAGGGCGCATGGGATATTTTGCCTGTCATTGGTCATTAAGGTTGCCTACTACTTTTGGCTCTGGAATAAAGTAGATAAAAACAGAGCCTGTGCGGTCATCAACTACTTAGTTTTTAGGAAACCTTTTCTACTCAAATTAAATTAAATATGTTTTTTTAAAAGGCCGACAAAGAGACGGTTTGAGTGCACATGCAGATAACGGTGGGAACTTCAATACGGCAACATTAGATTTCTAAGCCTAAAATGTATCTAAGGATTTTTTTTTCAATAGATAGGTTTCTAAACAAAAGGTGCCGATTGACATCGATTAAGTAAATGAATCCTTACACAATGTAAAGCAACTAAGGATACTATACGATACGGTAACATTTCCACAAAACGTATTTTTCTATAGATGATATAGACCCATCGTAACATAGAGGAGAAACTATTTTCCATAATTTGATCAGCTTATTTAAAATCTTATCACCATTATGAGATTCCGCCAACTGATATCGTAATAAATATGCAAACTAAAATTTAACAGATATTTTTTTGTATTTCTTCACCTTTTATTTTTGTGTTAAAAAGTTTCAAACATTTCATGACGGTTGAAACAGCAAGTGCTCAGTTTTCAATAGTCTCACATAGTTCACATAGTGAAACCGTCTGAAAAAGCTCACTGCTTACGAGTTCCACATTGACAACGTTACACAAGTCTGTGGCATTTTGCGCATTCTTAGTATTAACATTAACCAGACTGAGTGTAAAAATTGAATTTAACACTCCCCGTTTTCACCACTTCCTATCTATCTTTTCAAACGTTTCAGAACAATCAGCCACCTAGCTATAGTACCACTGAAGGACAGGGTAAGAATTGCTCTTCATAGAACAATACTAATTACGTAGTTACTTCTAAAAGGTGTTAGGAACTTAGATCTTTCAATTGTTTAGTGGCTACTCTTTTGAAGTAAAATATATTATTTTGGTATGATTTCTTTACATTTGTGTTTCTGCTGGTACCAAAATGCACAATTATGAGCGATTTGAACTGTCTACTAGATTATCAATATTTCCTGTATTGCGCTATCTGAATAACCTATAGACATATTCCATATACTTTAGCAGCAGATTGAAACTGAACAACATATATTCAAAAATTTCAATCTTTAAATAAAATGCTTTTAGTGAAATTTAATAGAAAACAATGCTATCACTGAGAAAATTTAATGTAAATGGGTGCAGTTTTAGAATCATTAACACTATTAGCATAGTGTTTTTAATCCGATTTGTTTCAACTTCTATTAAAGAGAAAATTGGTATTTTGTCGAGCCTCTCAACAGAATTGCGGATGCCTTAACAACAATACAAGCTTGCCGGGGATGTAGTATATTTTTTAAAGGTTAATGTTTATCTTCTTGCAGGTTCGTCGTTTTTCTTTTTTCAAAAACTGGAGTACCCAAGAGATTGTAGTGAAATCCGTAACGCTTGCCCGTCATCATTTTCGAGTGGTGTGCATCTCATAAAACCGGACGGCTATGACAAACCCTTTGAGGTTTACTGCGACAATGAAACTGATTCTGGGGGCTGGACGGTATGCATACCGATATGTTACTGTAGAAACTAAAGCCAGTTTCAATACGCTCTTCTGTAGCTATAAAGTTAGTACCCCTTTCAACAAAGTCAGAGAGGGGGTCTACACTATAAAACCCAATTTGTTGGGATAACTTATGAGACTTGAGGTAACCTGCTGCATGGACCTTTCAAAGTTCAGTCGACTGATTTTCTCCTGTTTTTAAGAGAAACTCAGTTGACTGAACTTTATTGATTTTCCTATTGTAAAGTGCTTTTGATTAGCCCAAGGGGCTTTTTATCCTTATCACACTTTTCGTATCATAGTATGTACAAAATCCTTTTCCGAAAATTGCATTTTGTTCTCTTGATAGCTGTCACGGAGTCAATGTAATGATACAAATCTAACAACGGACGAAAATAACAATCGCATAGATGAATAATTTTCTTTCGTGCCATCAGGTTATCCTACGTCGTTTCGATGGTTCCGTTGATTTTAACAGACACTGGAGTGGCTACAAGGAGGGGTTTGGTTTTCTTTCCACAGAGTTTTGGCTTGGTAATGACAAACTACCGTATATAACAAATCAGGCTCTGTATGAACTCCGTATCGATATAACACTAGAGAACGATATCATATGTGATGCAAAGTACGGTGCATTTCGAGTCAGTGATGAGTGGAGTGGCTACAAATTGTCCACGTTAGGAACTTTCGAGAGTGATGCAGGTACGTTTCATTACATAAATTAATAATGGTTGATACTGAGACATGATATTACTATAAAAAAATTAAATACATTCAAGTATTTTTCTCGTTTTACACGTTAAATATGGAAAAAAGCGGAAACTGTGTGTCGATTTTTTAGCCTGCAGATGGAAAGATGGTGGCGAATGTGATACTCCGGAAGGATGTGACCCAGACGATGTTTCTACACACTTCCCAGATTGTACCGATGTGTACAATGCCGGTAACACACAAGATGACGTTTACTACATCCGTCCAGCAGGATGGAACGATTGACCCTTTAAAGTATTCTGTAACATGTCTATCGATGGCGGAAAGTGGACAGTGAGTGTGGTCCAATTGTTTACTCCCCTGATTATTTTCGAATCATTTCCATGTAATTGTTTTATGAACCTCGTGGTGATACTATCTCACGTTATATTAAAAAACCAGACCAGAAATTCTTACACATTTATTTTCCCGGTTACCCCGGGCCCATTCTTACACTCTTTCACATATATTTTTTTAGTAGGATGTTAACCCTTCCATTTTCCATAGTTTCATACACATTTTCACGTTTTCAAGGGTCTTGGTTTTCTATAATAATAGTTATTTCAACGTCGAGTAAATGGTTCAACCAATTTTTACAGAAACTGGACTGAGTACAGGAATGGGTTTGGTGATATCGAACATGAATTCTGGCTTGGGAATGAAAAACTTCATTACTTAACAAAGCAAGGTACTTACGGCAAGGTAATACCGTGTTGACTTTGTGTTGTCATCTCTTGCTTCTCACTACAACAAGTACACCAACTTTCAGGTCGATAATGAGGATAACAAATACAGCTTGGCTGATGTCGGAACTCGGTCAGGAACAGCAGGTATTTCAAACCGTTTTTTTTTCTGGGGGCATTATCAGTTCTGACCAATGAATTGTTTCACACTTAATTTATAACCGATAAAATTTTGCCCTTTGAATGGGCATGCTGATAAGTTGTTGAAGGTAAGGGGAATCAGGTTGCTCCCGTCACGTTCTGAAATTTTGGAGTTACTACTCGGACAGGAGAGGAAAGTTCGACTTTAAGTTATGCTAATCCATTTAGACCTAGACAAGCGTGAGGAAATAATATTGTAATGATAGATGGTGAGACTAACGGCTTTTTGGTTCTTTTGTCTGCCACTTACAGTTTACAGTTCTTATTATTGGCAACCTCATTGATTTCTATTAATACCCTGACACATTCATTAAATAGAAAAATCTTTACATGCCGGGGAAGTTACCAACAGCTATAAAAGAAATGCAGAGTAAAATATTCAAAACGACTGGTTATTGCCTCTAAGAATACATGCCGGTGCGCACATTGTAAAGGGTTTACTCATGCTCAGCGTTTTACAAGAAATCAAAGTAACACGCATGTATTAGCGAAACTGCCCGACGAAAGCAGCAATTAAATATTCATTTAAAGGGACTGGCAATGCAGAATTAATAGGCAAAATTTGGCGAAGTTCTCTACCAGATGTAGCAGGAGAAAATTACCTATTGTGCTTGTTTCCTTACACCTTTAAGCTCATTGAATAGCCAAAGAAGTACAACGAGAGAGGGATTAGGGGTGTTTACTAGTTTTATGAGTTTGACCTCTCTCGGTGTGATCGTCTTCTTCAAAGGATTATTGAAGTTATTTCTCCTGTCCAAGCATTAGCTCCATGATGAAACAATCAGCAAAAGATTGCACATGTAATATTAGTATATGGTCTTTAGACGACCAGCCTGGATTTCGATTGGGGTGGGTATCAAACCACACTACCCAAATTGCACCAGAGACAATACCGGGCCACAAAGCCTCTCCTGTGAGAGTTGGATCTAGGGATGTGCGTGATTGTTTCAAAGTATTGATGATTGTAGGTCAAGGGATAAAGAGCCATATCAGGACATGCTCCCCAAAACAGAACATCTGGGGGCGCTATTTTGTCACATTTCAGTCATGAGGGACGCTTATACCTCCACCCAGTCCTACTTGAGAGAAGCATGGTGGTCATTCATTGTAGAGTTTCGTTTACTGATAAATCAGATATGTCGGATTTGGTTTTGAAACGTCTCATTACCTAGTCACGCTTGGTTACAGGTACGACAAGGAGATAGCGCTTATCATATTATCAACCAGGTCATGAACTAAGAAAGTTATTTCATTTAGACTGTGAATTCAAATGAAAATTTCCACAAACATCTTTACGTCACGAATTAAAATATGCTGCTGCAGATATTGTCCAGAAAAGTTCTGCATCGTTCTTTAGTAGCTTTGCTTGTAGCATCTGCATCCGTAGGCACTTTAGGTAGCACTTAGAAAATAGACAGCTCACTAACCTATATAGTGTATATTAATTGCTTGTCACCATATTTCTCAAAGAATATGTACCTAATTGCCTCTCGAGGTATTATAAATAAAAGAAGGAAGCAATACAAATCCTCATGTATATAAATGGATATTAATAGAAGTTGGCTGCCTGCATTTTCTACACTGTTAAAAGCAACTTTTAATGTTTTTGTCAGCTGAATTCTACCTTAAAATTGTAACTGAATTAACAAGTTGATTTGTATGAGGTTAATTCAGTCCTTTTTATCCCCGTATCCTTTCAAAACATCATAAGGCTTTGGGATGCCTGAGGTGCAAAAAATCATCACTGAAGTCACAATCTGTCGTTGATGATATTTGCTCATGTAACTTTTAAAAAAAGCCTCTTAAAAATCAGGAATTCAAGTCCGAACGTTACCTATTGAACAAACCCTTGAATAAATAAGACCTTTCGGAGAAAAACAAAGGGCCAAAAAGTACAATGGATAATCCGATCTCATTATCACTGCAAGGAACCATAAGTACTTGGTTTAGTGTGGTATCGACGAGTTTTAAACTTTTGATGTAAGAAGTAAGGACAAAGAACTTAAAAAATAGAAAAAGGTCTTTTCTAAAATGAAAATCATCGGTAAAAATAAAGAAATTGTGAACACTTACCAACTCTGCTTGTCATACATGTTATGCTTATTAAGTGGTTGATGGCAATGTAATGTTTTTCGCCTCCATTGCAGGTTATAGCCTTCATTATATTCAAAATACACCGTTCAGCACCTACGATGACGACAACGACGGTCAGAGCTACAACTGTGCCGAGGGACACAGAAGTGGCTGGTGGCATGGGGCATTGTTTTATAGTTATTCTTATAGCTATTGCGATTATTTTCCGAGTGGAGGCAGGAACGTGTATTGTTCATATGCCAACCTCAATGGTGACTTCAACGGCGGTAATGGAAAGAACATCTTCGATTGGGCTAGTTATTATTACTGCAATCAAAAATATACAGAGATGAAGATACACAGGGTATCGTAAATTAACTCAGTGACTGAAAATGACCAAAGAAATAATTAAGATCCATTTTTAGTGAACAATTGATACATTTTCAAAAATATAGCTGCGTTTGTAAGCTGTAGCGATGAATCAGAGAAAACATTGCTAAATTGCTGTTTCAGAATACTAAGCAGTAGCTATGAAGTGTAATGGAAATTATTATTCTTTAAAGAATAATTATGGGATATATAAAACGAAATCTGGTATGAGAACTTGGATTGATAACACTAGTTTGAGAAAAACTGTGAAATACATTAATTTCTTTGAACAAGGGATTACTACGAAAAGTTGAACTTATTACGAAACCTACAATGTTGATTATATATATAAAATTATCACTTTGAAGTATTCTTTCCTCTTTTCATATTTATCTGAAATCTTTAACCGTATATTTCTTCCAATTACCCGAGTTTCTCTTTCTTTTATTTCAAATCCTTAATATACAACTTACAGTACCAGTTTAGTGCCTTTGTATCTTATTTTAGTAATTCCTTGTCGAGGTGGAATGGATAAGTATGATAGACCTGGATCTTGATTGTCGTCTTCGTTACAGTTCAACTGTGTAAGAAACGTTAAACACGTTTACTATTTATTCTAGCTGGGGTGGACCGCCCTCTGACTGACTCATATGGGCTGTTCACCGTCTTTGCGGCTCTCTACGGGGCATAATTTGTAACCTGAGGATGACTTGTTATGTATTTGGAGGTATGATGAACAAAGAATACCCTTGGAATTGTGCTTAGGAAGAAGGTCCTATTTTCTGTAGGTTTACATGTGCATGGCCGTGGGGTTCAGGGAGTTCGGGAGAGCCCCATCCACAGAAAGTCACCTCGTCACTTGAGCGAGCCCCCTCCCCGCTCCATTGGATTTTCCGCAATATTACAGAGGTTGTGTACATTCTTCTTAGTGACTGGGGGAATCTCACTGCTAAAATGAAGTGCATAATGTTAATATTAATTACTTGCCCAAAGTTTTGAGTCATGTGCATACCCGGGGACGCTCCTTCATATCCTAAGTTCACCTTTTCCAGCAAGACCCTCGAACAACTCTCCATTATCCCTCCATCCCTCCATCAAGATCTTCACCAAAATGTATCAGGGGGATTAGTTCAAAGTAATAACGATGGCGGTCATCATTTCTTCCGAAAAATAGATACTTCAACTATTCACATGTGTTATATGTAAACTTTCTCTAGCTAAGACTTCTTGTTGTAAATACAGTACTAACCTTCAAAGTGAACACCTGCAATTATGGTGATCGAAATATTAAATTTAAATGTACTAGCCTTAAACCAAGTAAAAACTGGGCAACAAAATTTTGAAAACAATAGTCAATCAGTAACTTTACATTACCTATTCTCAACGAGAACCGAAATGTGACATTAACTCTTTGTTAAAAGATGATGTGGGTAGGGGATGACAGGAAAAAGCTTTATTAACCTACTTCACTATCTTCTCTATTATATTAATTTACTTTTCATTTTATTAATTCTGATAAACATCTTACTGGGGTTTCATCAAGGAATAAATTACATTAGGCTGCCTTTTATTGGGAATAAACCGTCGAGACCCAACGTTTGGTAAAATAACGGACGAGGCCTATTCTACAACCCCAAAACTGATTAAATGCAAGACAAATGAAAGGAATTCTGATAAATTGAGTCCAAACAAGCGATTTGCAGCAAGTACAATAACAGGCAGTGATGACAACCAATGAGCAATTACTATTTCTGACGGTTTCTATTACCACCATGAAATTTTTACCTTTTGATGTTTTCCCTGCGAACAACAAAATGGTGACCTTGACCGTAGTACATATTGTGTACAGTATGTGTGTCACATTCATGTTGGGCTACTATAACTATTACGTAAAAGTTAATTTCTGTAAACGAAATTTGACAACGGCTAAATGAACATTTTATAATACTTCAACGTTGATCAATAGTAGAACACTTATTTCCTAGACAGTTTTACTTGAACTTGAAAAAGAATTTGTTTACCGAACTTGAAATTGCGCAATTGTCAAAGGTCAAAGTTTAAGGTTGACTAAGTTAAGTTCAAAACACACTTACTGAAAGCATACTTCAACGAGTTATAAACATCAATGTAACGTGCGAAAAGTGGTGAAGTGGAACAAGGTGAGACGTTTGATAAATTCGATTAACTCTTGAGAAAAAGATATGAACGTTCACGAAGACGTATTGAAAGTCACATTTACTGGTGCTTGAAAGTCGCAGCCCTGAAATATTGATGATAATGCAATGCTCCGTTCATCGAACGACATGGACAGCTTAGTGTTTCTAGTAGTGCTAGGCCTAGGCGGCCTAACGTTAAGCTCTTCATCAGTTCCGGGTCTATCGTTACGTTGATCCATGGTGTTTTCGTAGTGTAACACTAGGCTGTTGCTGGTTGGAGTGTACACCTGACTCTGAGAACTTACACACTGGGCGCTTAAATTATCGGATAACTGCCTTTTTTGCCCACTACTCAAGCGGTTCACGTATGAACGAACACTGCTTTCGCTTTTGTGACCAGTCACTGCCATGATTTCATGGGTCTTGTGGCCTGCTTTGTCAAGTACTGTGCAGGTTGTTG
>WURT03044189.1:0-14602 GCA_009936505.3 Holothuria glaberrima
GAAAGTTTCACCAAAATGCATAGATTTAGTTCCTCTTTAACATATGAAAAGTAAATTTTTGCCTGAACCCTTCTTTTCAAGTTGCTTATTTCTGGTTCATACCTAGGCTCTAGTTATATTATTTTACAAGTAAGAATGAAACTACTCATGGTGACTATCGGGAATTGGAATCAGGTTAAAACTTTGCTGTTTATGCAAAATTTTTAAAGGGCTCATTGAGTTCATTGATTTTTTTGTGACAATTTTGAAGGAAATCACTGCATAAGAACATTTCTAATTATCCTCATTACTGTATCACTTCCTAGAGTTACCAGAAATGTGAGAAATTGTAGTTTTTGTGGACAGGCACTGCATATGACTAATACCTAACGATAAAAAGTGTCTGGTCACAAATTTGAAATAAATGATTATAATCATTAATTACCCTGTCATTACCATTTCAGTTGTGTTTCAGATGAGCAGAATCTCTTAGTTTGACCATTTTCCATCAAGATGTGAGCAAATCATGAAATCATGAATTACATGAACCAACTCAATAAGCCCCTTTAAATCTTTGTTGCAAACTGTAAAGAATTTTGAACATCAGCAAACTGAAGCTATATTTTTAATTCCATTGATGGTTTGAGAATCATTTTCTATCTGGTCTTTGAGTCTGTTATTTCCATGATTTCTCTTTAGTTCAATAAATTAGTAAAACTGAAGACAGATCAGGCTAATCTTCCTATTGCCAAGTATCGCAACACTATCATCAAGGCAGTGGAAAAATACAGGGTGGTCTTAATTGCTGGAGATACTGGTTGTGGTAAATCTACTCAGGTATGTTATTTGTTAAACGAAGTTTACAGTTAAGGTCAAAAGGTCAAATTTAATGATGCACTGATTGTTATGGAGGCTTGCAAACAAACACCTGGTAATGCAGTCATGTCTTTAATGTGTATAGCTAACACATCAAATATTACACTGTAAATTGAAATGCAGCAGAAAATTCTTGAGCTTGTAGGTTAAAGTGGGCATGACACCACCAAATTAAGTTAAGTGCAAGATTAGATACAATAATGTATAAATATGAACTCACACACAGTTAAAACTGGTGCAATTCAGCATGAAGGGAAATGAAAAAAAAAAACATAAAAAATCCATTTTTGAAAAATGCAACAACTGGTCACCTGACTATATGAATTAACTGGAAACACAAACCCTGAGCTAAATATAAGTGGAGGATGGGTATCAGTTGTAAACACTCACCGATACTGAAGAGTCCTAGAAATGTGTATCTATAAGTGGAACTAAGGTACGGCTGAGGTGAATTGCCTGAGCAACTTTACAGAAAGGCTTTATACATTACAATACCTGACATACAGAGCACCAAATGCAGACCATGTTGAAGGTTTAGAAGCACATCATTGGTCAAAATGCACCCATAAATATTGGCACACATGTGTTAGCTTCCCTACATAAGCCTGAGTTTTATTTTTGTGCAAAAAGGATGCATTCAGCACACTGTACAGAACAGCTGTTCACACAGTTGGACAGTCAGTACTCGGTAACAAGCTGACCTATACTCTGTGTACTGTTCAGTGACAGTGTTATTGTGAATGTTGAGCAGGAATGGCGTACTGACACACCATTTACAATGAGGTCACCCTTGCTGCTTTTTCCCACTCAGTTGATCACAACAAACATACTAGTGACGTTAATAATTATTATCATAGCAGAGGATGGTACAATGTTGATGAGCTGCCTAGAAGTGTTACTAACTGTGTGGCCAATGACGTCATCTCCATAAAACAAGCTAATAATATGTTTTTCACTTTCAGATTACATCATTTTGGTCTCGGGTGGTCTGTCTGTATTTAGCCCATCCCGAGATAAAATGCAAAAAACCAACAATTGAGTTGGTGTAAGTTTGATGCGCTTTTCCAAGGCACAGTTAAGCACCATCCCCACTGAACAAACATGCCAGAAATGTATAGGGTACACTTTCTGTGTGTTGGAGTGAACACTATTAAAAGTCCATGTAAATTCTGTTGTTATATCTTAGTATATATGCCATGAAGAAAATCTGATCAACTATAGGCCTTATACTTCTTCCATGTAAGCTTGTTTCAGGTTTTTGTGGGTTGGTCCCTGGTGGTCTGAAAGCTTTGTCGGTTTGGGTGGTTTAGCTAACATCCAAACCGATGCCAGTTTAGTCTTGGATGGTCTGAGTGCAGATTAAATCTTTGTTGGTTTAAGGTTGTCCTGGTTGTGTCCAAACCAATGATTGGGTGATTTGGACATGAAAAACTGAACCAGTGCACCTTTAGTCAGCATTGTAAGTAGCATTATTATAGGGCTTTTTTTAAGTGTAACAAGTGTGTAAAGTTGATGGCTGATTTTGTCTATGTGTAGCTGTAAATGCTTGAACACAAGCTTCATTATAATATCTGGGAATGAAATCAGTTAATTGTCAACTACTCATCATTGGCTCACGCAGGATGTTACAGTAGGAATCTAGCCATAGCCCTTAGGTGGGATCAGGCAATATGCCAAACCTTCTGAACATTGTTCATTGTGCAAGCCATACCCTCTCCCCTCATTTAGGGAGTTTAATAGAGAGGATGGTTTTATCCATTAGTAGAATTATTAACAGAAGTGGAGAGCTGGAAGAATTTTTTTCATGACAAGACAGGAAAACTAGGTAAATTTGGTCCCACATGGAAGCTAGTCTGGAGGTCTCGTATAGATGACATTTTGAAATGTCATGTCATTAGAGGTGCCATTAGCTACATGTGGCACCTCTGCAACACTTTCCACCTAGCCCCAGAGTTGTTATCTTTCTTTAAACTCTTGAGCAAACAAGCTTCCAAGATGCTATATTTACCACAACTTCTTTATCGACAAATTGCAGAACTATTTGCAAGACATCACTTCAAATTCTGTTATTTGAATTTAGACACGTACCACTGCACAACTGATTCATCATCTAATGAACTAAGTGGAAAAACCTGCCCAGACAGGCCTAGGATGGGATTTCGAGTTTTCCGAAGATGTAACATAATAGTAATGGTGAAATTAGTGGCATGGTGGCTAGAAAAAGTTGTCATCTTTTGAAAACACAAATCACCTTTGTAAAAAATTGCTTTCCAGCCAAGAATAAAGGAAGTAGCAGTGAAGTGTTGCAGTTCCAGAACAAATTTTTGATTAAGTTAGCCCTTAGCACCCTTAAAGTAACTTTAGTCCTTAGCACCCTTAAAGTAACTTTAGTCCTTAGCACCCTTAAAGTAACTTTAGTCCTTAGTACCCTTAAAGTAACTTTAGTCCTTAGCACCCTTAAAGTAACTTTAGTCCTTAGCACCCTTAAAGTAACACAATTAGCATCTTTTTTCAGCTCTGTTTTTAAGCTGGATGTACCTTTTACATTATAATCAATAAACACAGAATGGCTTTTCTTCATCAAATTTTCTGTATAGTACTTTTTTCCTTTAGCTTTGTCAATGTATGAACTATTTCAGGTTCCTCAATACCTCATGGCAGCAGGTTTTGAGGGAATAGCTTGTACACAACCACGACGTATTGCTTGCATCTCATTGGCCAAGCGAGTAAGCTTTGAAACTTTAAATGAGTATGGGGATCAAGTTGGCTATCAGATTAGATTTGAAGCCCAGAAGAGTTCATCAACAAAGATCATATTTCTGACAGAAGGTAAATACCTGTGAATTTTAGTATAAGTATTGTAAAGTTGTAAGTGAAATACCAAAATTCTTTTTAAGTACAGAATATTTAAGCTACTACTTACATGCAGTCAGGCCGGGACTTGGACAGGAAGGGTATTTGTTAAATGATAATGACTCTGCCCTGGGATCCTTGAAAAGTGATTCCCAGTGTAGGGTAGTCTGGGAGCATGAAGTCACTCCCACCAGCCTTTTGGAAAATAATTTAAAGAACGTCATATCTTTTAATCTGGTGCACTTTATGCATAATATGACACTCCCAAGTAAATATCTAAAGTGACAAGGTTAATGAAACCTTATGGGGGCTGGAAAAATAGTCAGGTCCCATCAACCCCTCCCGCTATGCCCCTGGCAGTGTCTCTTAACTTTTTTGTGGTGCTGCATTTTTTCTGCCATCTAGGTCTTTTACTTCGACAGATCCAGTCTGATCCTCACTTATCACAGTATAATGTCATCGTCCTTGATGAAGTCCATGAGAGACATCTTCAGGGGGACTTCCTTCTGGGCATCCTCCGCTGCCTCCTGGAGCAACGAGAGGATTTGAAGATAGTTTTAATGTCTGCCACTATAAACATTGAACTATTTTCAAATTATTTTGAAAATGCCCCTGTTATACAGGTGAGTGTAATACCAATACAAGTTTAACAAGAGAAGGTTATTTCTGTAGTGTAACCTCTTGTGATATTATCTGAAATATTTTACCTGTGTTGCACTGTAAAGTATTTCTTTTCTCTTAGTATGTGAATTTGGCGTTCATGATAAAGGTAGGGTCTTGAATTGATAAAAAAAAATATTTGCAAAAAAAAAAATGCAAGTTTTGCATTTTTTCAACAACATATAAAAATTTTTGAATCCTGTATTAAGCCAACAAAGGATCAGAAACTTTTGGTTTTCAATTTACTGGAATAAATTTTGAAGATAAAGTTTGTAAGTTAATGTCTTCTATGTTCAATATTTGAGTGATTGTGTTCCACATCTTATCCAGCATTGTAAACCCTCCTTAATAAAAATGGTTTATATTTTGCTTTTGCCAAGCATCATCTATGTGGCATAGGTACAGAAACAAAACTATATAGACCACTCTACCAATATGACTGTTACAAGCATACAAACAGATACCTTTTGTGTTTTTGGCTTTTTGATATCTGCATGCATCTATCATAGTGAGAGTGAATTAGTTAAATCAATGCTTATGCCATCTTTTCTTTACAGGTTCCTGGACGTTTGTACCCAATCCAGTTAGAATATGTTGATACAAAAGGAGGGGTATGCTATTATTCACTTGTTTCCCCATAATGCCAATTGTATTTGCATACAAATGATATTTTTGTGTAACTCTGACAACTTATTTTCTTGTGTTAGATGTTAGAATTGATGGTCTTATGCTGTGTGATTTCACAAAATACTGCTCATAAATACAGGAGTAACAGTTACAATAATTACTATTTATAAAATGGCAAGAAGAGTATTCAAGGACTCTAGAGGAAAGAAGAAAAGAAAGCAACAGAGGAATGAGGGAAACTCTACATTAATCACTGCCTGATGCATAGGAAGAATATAGAATTTTTTTGAAGAGGTGCAAAGCCTTGGCTGTCACAGCTGTGGAAATCATCCCAGACAATAAGTATGCTTCAGAAGCTACTTATTCTAACAGTATATAGGAATTCATGTTATCTCCAAATGGCCTCAGTGTTTCCTTGAAAATTATATCTCAGAGATTACACAGTGGAATAGCTAGGATCAAATACGTAACATTTCTTTCCTAATGTAAGAGCTTTCATCAGGGTTTCCAAGAACAATATTTCTTAGTGAGGTTATTTGGTTTCATTTAAAACTATGTTTTTGTATTGCTCCAAAGTAATGTAAAGTATATTTTAGTATTGCTTAGAAGTGATGTTGGAAATGGAATGGACCATTTGAATGTATGTTCAGTAGTTGTGTAGGTAATGAGGGAAGTTTTGATGTTTTTGTGTAATTTGATCACTTTCATCATATTTATGTTTTCCTTCTTTCATATCACAATTTTATTTATAGGAAACCCAAGCAGAGAAATTAGACCCTAGACCATATCTTCGAATTATGCAGAGAATTGACTACAAGTACCCATCAGATGAGAGAGGAGATCTCTTAATTTTTATGAGTGGGATGCGAGAGATATCCACGTTAGTAGAAGCTGCTAAAGTCTATGCCAGTCAGACAGAACGATGGATTGTATTATCACTACATAGCTCTTTGTCAATAGCAGAGCAGGACAAAGTATGTCATTTAGAATTTTACTGCATATTTTTAAGTTGAATCCCCAAAGCAAATAGAATGAACATGTCCCAGTTTTGGCAGGGTACAGGGATGTCTGTTCCAGTAGCAAATTAAAATTTCAGAACTCTGTGCTTCTTCCCTGAAAACCACAGGATAGATGATGGAATAGCACAGTTTTTCATGGTGGGGGGGGGGGGGTAAGGTAGGGGAGTACATTCAGGTCTGTGGCTCGGGACAGAGAGGGATTGGGGCTTTCCATGACACTACCCCAAAATTTATCATTTCCCCCCTTCCCTAAGTCTTTCAGATATTGGTCTCATGAAAGACTGTGCATATGATCCTCCATACATAAACCCTCCCCCAAACCTGATAGCAGCTTGCTTAGTCAACACCTAGCATGAAGCATTTAGCTCGAAGTTTAAATGATATCCTAAAATATCCAAAGGATATGTAGAATAGTTAGTTATATGTCATAAGAAGGTGAACCCAAAGGACTGTTTCAAAAGTTGATGCATTATGGACTACCCATCACAGCTTACTACTATTGTGTTTGTGTCTTCCTCTTTCTCTGCTTTGTACCCTTTCATCACTCCCCCTAATCTAATCCTCCTCACCTAACCCCCTCCCTGCTCGCATTGTCTTTTATAGCAGATGCAGCACACCTTCACTGAGTGATATGATCAAGCCTTTATGGCTCACAAATGAAGGCACAGCTTTGTCTACTGTAGCAAAAAATATTTTCGAAAATTGAAAATTGTTTAAAATATTTTTCATGTTACTAGGTGTTTGACATAGCCCCAGAAGGAGTCAGAAAATGTATCGTTTCTACAAACATTGCAGAAACATCGGTCACTATTGACGGAGTTAGATTTATCATTGACTCTGGAAAGGTGAGGGTATTTGTGAAAAACTTAAACATGTGAAAAATGTAGAATACCAACGACATTTTCTTGAAAAGGTGTATAGTTAATAGCAGTGAACGCAAAGTTTTTAACGTATTATCCAGGTGTGGGAGTTATCATGGACTCAAAAAAATGGAGTGTCCAAGTATTAAAACTTTCCATGATAACTTTACAATTTGTTAAAATTGTAACTTCAGCACAAATGTTGTTTTCTCAGAAAGATGTTAGACTTCGCAGTTGACATCAAATTTGTGGAAGTTTTGAATAATTTGGTTGTTAAGCATTACTACAAAAGAAAGGTGAAACTCAAGCATTCCGAAGTGTCATTAAGCTGAACTAAGACATCTGCATGACATATACCCACTAGACAGAGGTCTGATAAACTGAAATTAACTGAATGTCTACTTTTGGAGATTTCTGATGGACCCAGAGGTCTGGTTTCTGAAAAGTCCATCAGACTAAAGATCAGATAGACTGAATATCAACTTATTGAATTGCTGTTCAATTAGGTTGAACGTTTTGACAAGTGGACCCTGAGTCAAAGAAGCTCCAGTCTAGTGTACCTCCAGGCTAGAGGATATTTTCTCTCGTAGACCATGCTCCTCTGAGTAGATGGATAAATATTGATATTCACACCCAGGCAGGCGCTGGCATTCACATGTCTGTAATCAATAATATGAAATCATGCCAGCTTTCTGTTTCCTTGAGAGGGTTACACGTCTATGTTCCCACATCTCTTTGTTCCGACATTGCCATATTCAGACAAGTCAACATGAAGGTCAGTGTTAGGATAAGGTTAGGTTCTAACCCAACCCTTATCCTAGGAGTGACCTCAATGTAGACTTTTTGTAATAAAGAGATGTCGAGTTGTCAGGAGAGAGAGCAGTCCGGCTTGAACGGACAGGTTCTACATGTTGCTGGTGCCACTTCTTTGTTGTTATCCTCTCTTCACAAACAGGTGAAGGAGATGAGTTACAATGCTCAAGCCAAGATGCAACAGCTCCAGGAATTTTGGATCAGCCAGGCTAGTGCTGAACAGAGGAAGGGACGAGCTGGTAAGAGAAAGTTCAGTTTAAAATTGTTTTGGGGAGTTCATATAAATATTTAGTCCTTAATGGTTCAACTGGCATGGTATTACCCTTTTGTCAATTCCAAGCAAAATCCTAGCCAAGATCATCATATAGAGAATTTCTGAGGCAGTGGACCAACGACTCAGAAATGAACAGGTTGCATCAATTAGATTTTTGCCCTACGAAACATCATTGAACAGTGTACAGAGTGGCAGAGACAGCTTTACATCAGCTTTGTGGACTTCGAGACGGCTTACAACTGCATCCATAGAGACAGCCTATGGCGAGTACTCTGTGTGTATGGGATCCTGGAACAGCTCATCAACATTATCAAGAGCTTTCACCATATCTTCACCTGCAGAGTGGGGTACAGTGGTACGAGCTTCAAAGTATTAAAAAGATGGGCATTAAACAAGGTTGTGTCTTGTCAGCCCTACTCTTCAACATTGTCATTGATTGGGTGCTGAGAAGAAGGACTGAAGATCGATCAAGGGGCATCAGATGGACACCTTTCTCAAACCTGGATGAACTGGACTTTGCAGATGATCTTGCATTACTCTCCCATGCACATAATCATATGCAAGAAAAAATATCTAGACTCAACTACTTTGCACAACAAGTGGGCTTGAAGATCAGCCAAAAGAAAACCGAGTTGATGACACTGATATTCCCAACGTTAACCCCGAGCCAATTCAAGTCGGTGGAGAAAAGTAACACCAGCTACAGAAGAATTCACCTACCTTGGCAGCATAGTCAGGCACGATGGAGGAGCAGGTAGTGATATCAAATCTCGGCTCGGAAAGGCCAGAAACACTTTCAGATTGTTGTTCAATGTGTGGAAATCATCCCAGTCTAGTACAGCACCAAAACAAAGCTAAACTTGTATCAGAGCTGTGTGCTGTCCACCCTATTATACAGCTCAGAATGCTGGAGGATGACAAAGAGTGATATCAACAATGTTTCTTCATTCCACACAAAAAACCTGAGAAGAATTCTACGCAGTCACTGGCCAGAAACCATCTTCAACAATTATTTACTTGAAAGGTGCCACCAGGAAAGCATGGACAACATCATCAGGAAGAGGAGAAGGAGGTGGATTGGACATGTCTTGAGAAAGAAGCAGGGAAACATCACCCGTACTGCCCTACACTGGAAACCGAAGGGAAAACGCAGAAGAGGGCGGCCCAAGATCACCTGGCGAAGGACCGTAGAGAACGAGCTTAAGGCCCTCAGCCACACCTGGGGAACGGTGCAGCAGCTGGCCCAGAACAGGCAGGAGTGAAGATCCTTCGTTGCCACCCTATATGCCAGAAGGCATATCGGGCATGAGTGAGCGTGTGTGGTAGTTTGTGAACAAAATTTGCACCACAAGAGTCAACCTCCCCCCCCAAAAAAAATGAGTTTGAGTCAAATGTCCTGCAATGCTTTTCTCTTTTTTTTGTAACCACAAAGTTACACTGCCATATTCACGTTTTAAAGAATTAAGTGATATTATTTCTTGTCCTTGATTGCATTAAAGCACCTTACCCCCCCCCCCCCACCTTTACAATATTATTACATGTTTCTCAGAGACAATTAAATCATAAAATCCTGATCTAAAGGTTCTTATAAATCATTTATTTGTTTCTTTTGATTGTTTGCAATCAAATTGTTAAGAGATATTACTCAAAAGCTTTTTAACTTTTTGATCACTGTGGTTTTGTCCTTTAATCTCTAAGGTCGCACAGGTCCTGGGGTTTGTTTTCGTCTCTACACTGAAGCTGACTTTGAGGGTCTACAAGAATACTCAACACCAGAGATTCAGCGTGTTCCATTAGATTCACTTGTCTTACAGATGCTGTCATTGGGAATGAAGAACCCTAGGGTGTAAGTTGATTCATTTCTGTCACATCATGGTGACATTTCCTGTCTGGTTTCCTGAGAAGGGGGTCTTCAAAGTCAGTTTTGCAAAACACCGGCCATGTAACCAAGTCGTGACTCAAGTCACAACCCTCTGACTCTAGGTGACATGAAAATTTTGGGGAATTGAACTAACACAGAGACTCAAGTCAATGACTTGACTCGAGTCAATGACTTGACTCGAGTCGCTAAAATAGCAGCAGTTGACTTGACTTGCCGAGAAAAGAGTGACTTAACTACATCTCTGCAAAACACCTGACGATGGTTGTTTTGTTAATACAATTGTTGTGAGAGAGAGGTTAGTACACCCACAATCATTACAGCACAGTAACATGTAGTGTTACCGTTTTGCTGTCTCAGTCTCTTGGTGTTCCATAACATTTCATCAAGCCTACCTAATAATCATTCTGCAATTGGCACTTAGCAATTTTCAGTGGAGGAATAGCAATGCATCCACAACAGCTGGGGTAAGATTGCTTTTGGAAAGCTTTCCCAACACCGTTTTAATTGTTTTTTGGGGAGGGGGGTGGGAGGGAAAGAGTGGGGGCACATTTTCTTTTTTGGTCACTTTGCAGCTGTATTATAAATCTAATTGAGGATTTACTGTAGATGTTGAATCTAAATCTAAGTTTTTAAAGGTCTCAGGATATGACAGTGTCATTCCTGACTATTTGGTATGAAGAGTGTTATAAATCTTAAAATAATCACACTTCTTGTTAAAATTCATCAGATATTGAACATTTGACAAGACATTTACTGCTTTTGCACCTACATCATGAATAACCATGAGTTAAATATGCAAAGTTATGACAGTGAAAGAGGTACCATTAGATATGTCTTATGTTATCCTTTGTTTGTTTAAAGGGGCTTCTTGAGTTGGTTCACAAAATTCATGAGTGACCAGACACTTTTTACCATTAGGTATTAACCACATGCAACACCTGTCCACAAAAACTACAATTTCTCACATACTCGGTAACTATAGGAAGTGCTACATGAGTAATGAAGCTAATTAGGAGCATTGTCATGCAATGATTTCCTTCAAATTCATCACCAGAATAATCAATATCAACTCAATGAACCCTTTTAACCTTCACTCCAAAGACAGTATTAATGTTGGCATGCCCCAATAGGTTTATTTTGGAAGTAGCTATTTACTGCCTTGAAATGACCAAATTAAACCCCAAACTAGAAGGTAGATGGTAAGAATTTAGCAGACAATTAAGAAAGGATTAAGAAAAGAAATGCAGACACTGTGCCACACTCCCAATCATTTTTTTTGCGTAGCAAATGAAAAATCTCCAAAATTGTCAAACTTTGAAGAGATATTTCTCAAGAATGGTAAAAGATATTCAAGTAATTCTAAGAGATTTTCCATCAGGGGATCTTAATCTGCCATTGCTGAGTAAACTGACTGTTTGGCTACATGTCCACATACCTCTAAGGCACTATATCAAAACATCAGGCTGCAGTTGCCTCAGCAAACTGCAGGGACTGCAGCTATGCTTTGTTGCAGTATACATTTCAATAACAGAATTAAAGTGATCCTGCTATGGTAATAATGTGTAACAACAAAGCATCCTATGCAGGAAGCTGCAGCTGCCTCATCATAGCTGTCAGTGCTGCAGCCATGCCTTAATACAGATATTACAATAGTAGTATATGTAGAGGAACAAAGTATGGCTGCAGCTGCTGCAGTATGGCTTCAGGAGCTGCAGCTTAGCAGTTTGTACATAGTGTTTAACAAAGGTCTGTTTTTCCTATCTTTAGGTTCCCGTTTATTGAACCTCCACCTATAGCAAGCATGGAGACATCCATTATGTTTCTAAAAGAGCAAGGTGCTATTGATTCAAATGAAGAGCTCACAGCAGTTGGACGGATGTTAGCCAACCTACCAGTAGATGTGGTGATCGGGAAAATGCTCATCATGGGAACTCTGTTTCAGGTTTCTATATTACACGAATAAAAAAAGTTGAAGATTTTAAGTTTGCTTGATTTTTGATTGATTGATAAAATCCACATTAGAGTCAGCTTTAAATAGTGAAATAAATTCTGGCTAGATGTTTAGGTCATAGAGGTCGAAAGCATCATTTGTAAACTGTTTTTAAAATTAATTATGGGATTATTGAAAATATAATGACAGCATAAAAAAAGGTAAAAAATTGTAAAAAGTGCACAATTTTTCATGCCTAAGTAACATTTTGTACAAATAGTAGAATGTATGTAAGAAATTCTGTCACAAGTTCAACACAGAATTGCCATTTTTGAGAGACACTGTATGAGGAGAGCATAAAATCTGTCATTTTTGCATTGAGTGTTGTAAACAACATAGCATGAAATCATATAATCATTAAAACATTCAAAGGAAGGTGATATGTTTCTGGTGTAAATATAGTTATTTATTATAATTATTATTATTAAGCGAGGGTGGAGTTGGCTTGGTGGTTGAGTGTACTGCCTTGCACACTAGAGGTCCCTGGATCAAATCCAATCATATCCCGGTGGATCCACTTGGAAATTTTCTGTGGACCAAAATTTACTTGTTCAGCATAGCTGTTCACAGTGATGTTGAGGGGGTTTAAATTGGTGAGTTTTAATTGGGTTGGTCCGTTTCAGGAAGTTGTCCAATTCAGGAAGTTGTCCGACTCAGGAAGTTGTGAGCTTTGCTCGGTTCAGCTGTTAAGCAGTGGTGCAGAGCAAGGAACCTCCACCCCTCCCAGCCTTTGGAAAAGTGGCTAAAGACTGGGGATACACTCACGTCCATCGGATGGGGATGTTAAATGCTCATTCTGGTATAGGGTCGTCAATGAGCCAATTGGTTTCCTGACCCTCAAACGTTAAACTTAAACTTATAGGTGTGACCCAAATGTTCAAAACAATAAGTAAAACTATACTTAAGTCGAAACTTACAAGAAAAAGCGCTTTTTGTCCTCAAAATTAACTTTGGTCTTGTCATTAAAGGGAAATATTGCCTTTGTTTTACAAACTTTTATATTTTGTAAACCAACATTAATGGATACACAAGGTTAGACAACTCAAAATAAGGCAGTACGGTAGCTTTCTTTGAAGAAATAAGGCTCTGACCGGAAGAAATCTAGTTACTTGCTGCAAGAAAATATTCTGTTCACCCAAACTTTAAAAAATTGCAACATCCATAATTCTTGCAATGCATAATATTTTGAGGAGAAAAAGCTATTGCTAGAGTTTATTGGTGAGACTGAAGGGTTAAATAATGATTAAAGGTATTTTCTTTGTATGCCATGTTTTAAAATGCAATAATTCCCATTAAAAATTTTTTGTTATTGCCTTTCAGATGACAGAACCAGTGCTTTGTATAGCAGCATCACTAAGTGTACAGTCTCCATTTACAAATAAAGCATTCCGTGATGCAGATGCCATGGTAAGCAAAGTGAATATTGCTCCATTGACCTTGAGTGACATGTTCTCTGTTATATGGAAATCGAAAGTGCAGGAAACAAGCACTTAATGGAAAATCATGGAAAATGACATGCTATATAAAAAATCAAACTTAAGAAAAACTTGTCGTTCATCACGGCATTCCAAATTTGGTCCTCATTCATTCTCCTTCAAGCCTTGGGTTCTATACTTGTAATGAAGGGGTTCCCCCCTCCCCCGTACTAAATGTCACATGGTTTCTGGAAAATACAGTCTGCTTGTTTGACAATCTGATTTGACCTTTCGGCTCAGTCGGCATTGCCAGGGCACCTAGTGAGACAGACATACCGGTGGCACTTCAGATAAAATATGTTCAAACACTGCTTGCAAAAATACTTAAGGAAAAATACAACACATAAATGGAAAAACAAAGGAAGAGTTAAATCTTTTACTGGAGTTGACCTTGACTCTGAGCCTTAAGAAGATCCTCAAACAAAATTTAAAACATCACTTTTTAGTCTATGTTTTTAAGTTTCTGTAGTTTTGATATTATACTCAAGGTAAGTGTCTTTGTAATTTTGCTATATTTGTTTTTCTTTGAAGACTGCAAGAAAACCTCTGGAGTCAGACAATGGAGATCCTTTCACATTACTGAATGCATTTAATGAATGGGTTGAGGTAAGGATGTTTTCTTGTTCCATAATTTTTTTTTTCAGATATTTTTATTTTCTTTATTTATGTAATTATTATGTTTTTTTTTTGTTTTTTTTTCATAGCACCTGGAATCTGTAGGATACAATGCTGAATATTTGTTTCATTTTAGTCAAAGCTTTATAACAAAAACTTGATAGATTGGCCTATCTACCAGAATTTACCTAGGTGACATTAAATGTTGATTACATTAATGTGAGAAAAATGAGATGGTGTCTTCAGTAAAAGCTGTTTTTCTGATATGAGCCTTCATTTTGCACCCAACCCCTGGTGATAATGCCCCAACCCCTCCTCTCACCAAGGTACTGACAAGTCTTGTTTAGCATTAGTTGATTGTAAGATGGTTGCCATGTAGGTAATGATGATTACAAACATCTGTACAAAAGAGCTAATGCAAGTACAAAATGGTAATATCCAAATCTGTAGCTACAGTAGTGCCAGGCCTATAGCTAAGAGGGTGAGGAAAAGGGGTAACATCCCCGCAAACAGTCCTTGCCCCTGAGGAGATCTTATGAGAACAAAATAGTATTACTTCATTATCATATCTGCCCCTACCCCTTTCTTTATATACCTTGCCTCGTGTTTGGTCTAGTGGTTAGAGCATCCGCCTCTCACACGGGAGGCCCGGGTTCGATTCCCAGGTCGAGTCATACCA
>WURT03044211.1:0-14602 GCA_009936505.3 Holothuria glaberrima
GAAATTCAATCTTCCTTAGGAGTGGTCCCTTAATTCACTCTTTTTGGAGTGAATTTCACTCTTTTGTTTTTAGAGTGTGGGTTTATGACATTTTCTGTAGTACCATTGGACAACCTATAAATTGTACTTCTCCTGCAGATGTTAATTCAATATACATATAGACCCATTTCACATGGCCCCACTTCTTTTTTGTTGCCGCTTTGTTGGGGGAATAAGAGAGACACAGATATAAATTCATATTCATAGGGTAAATCAATCTAAGTTTGGCAGTGGTCGCACCACAGGTGCTTGTAAAATATACAGTGCATGCACGGTGTGGTGTGCAACTGTACCGAAGTGAAGTGATGTGCACTAAACATGTTGGTTCCACGTGTGCCCTCAACTTGGCAGCGTTAATAAAACTTGACGTTATGTGACACGGTCCATTAGAAAAATTGAAAAGGGGCTTGCCTACGGGCCTGTAAATTGTTGTCCCAATACCTCATGCAACCCCTGCCATTATTGATCTAGTCCCTCGTCACCATCCCCATGCGTCATCAAACCGGTGCTGTGGCTGAGTGGATAAAGGCGGTGCCCTTTGAAGTGATGAAGCTTGGTAACCGAGAGGTTTGGGGTTCGATCCCCGGTCTGGTAATGTGAGTTTTCATCCAAGAGCAATCTACAGTTTTCCCATCTGAATTGGCTTCTCAAAAGAAACCAAATTTGATCTAAATTGTTGAGTTGGTTAGACACCCGACGTAACGTTGTAATTCATAAGCCACATAGGCTTCTCCCACATTTGTGATCGCTTAACGTAATAAAACAACTGCCCTTCAAGGTATGAATTATCAAATCGAGAGTTTGGGTCATGCTATTATAATAAAAAAATTCAAATTGTGACATTTGTGGTCTATTAAGTGCACAATGATCAAATGCATTTCATGAAAATGTCTTAACTTACTCCTGGACACACATCAGAGGTTCCAAAAAGAACCCTGGGTCATACCCATTTCTGTACCCAAATGGATTTTTTGTCTACCCAGAAGCGTACTAAGGAGAGCACTTCACCCCTGATACCAGCCTAGGGAAGTGAAATACCACCGCTAAAAATGCTCTTAACGATACGAGTGTCTAGGCAGTATAATTTAGTTACTGCGATATAGGTGGAAGGGAGGGGGGTATTGGGGACGCGTGACCGTTCTATCTACTTATTATTATTTTTTTAAATAAATTCAGTAGGCTCTTAAGCGATGCTTTTTGTAAGGGTAAAGTGGGGAGTCGGCTGATTGAAGAGTCAGTTGCAATCATTTGCTAACATTTTCGCATATCAGCTACCTTAAACAAAACTCTTTGATGGAGAGGTGGATAACCCAGCAATAAGACCCTTCCTCAAAGACTCAGATAGCATCCCCAGGTTCCAATTACCCTAGGTTCACCACTTTACTTAATCAAACTCAAGACTCTGGTGCACACCTGACCTAACATGAAGAAATAATATGACATCATTATTATTCCTTGAGTATTTGTTTCCGGAACAATATAAATATTTGCGATGGACAATTTAATTATTACGTAATTAAATAGGCTACCTTAGCTTCTTGTAAAAATACAGTGCATTAAAAGTCTGAAAAGGACTGTGAATCGTATTGGTCAACTTCCTGTGTAAATGCCTCCATTTTGCATGTAGGCATCATCAGAACTAAAACGTACGTTGCTTTAAAGGGAAGGGGATACCCCTCCCCATATGCCCCTCCTCTAAATCCATAAACATACACACATTTCATGGCCCGGCATTCCTTCGCCAAAGATTTTCCTGTTTTTAAATGAGTTATGAAAATTTTATATAATCTTTGAGAATTACTATTTTTATTGTCATTCCCTACAAAAAGTGCTTTTAAGAGTATCATTTATTTTCTTCCTGGAGGCATAAATTTTCACAACTGCTGAATGTTCAGACCCAACCTTAAAACTTGGATAGTGTCATTTCCTGCAGTCACAGTCTTGGCACGTTAAGACCTAACTGAGCTTAGATTAGTTAGTTAGATGAGGTTTTACGGCCCAGTTTCTAACCAATTGGTTCAAGTTGAGCTGACCACGGCCTTTTTTCCAGTTGTGGCTCACTGGCTTGTTTCCCTACTCCATTGCAAATTCCGAGCACCAAGCACAATGGCAGGTTACATTTTTAAAGTCTTCGGTATGACCCGGCCAGGATTCGAACCCTAGAACTTCCGGCTGCAAGTCAGATGCTCTAACCACTTGACCATGCAGTCGGTGTCAACTGAGCTTAGATCAAGGGCGTAGGAAGTGGGGGACTGGGGGAGACAACCCCCTAGCGAAATAAGCGGGCGGAAGTATGCTTTAGTCGCCCACTTTTAAAGGACGAAAACCCCTTATTTGTCTCTTTTGTAAAAATTGTCAAATATTTGCAGTAATTTACCTTAACATTTGTTCAAAATGATGCACGAAATTGCATCAAAAGACTCTCAAATATCCAAAAATTTCCAAACGGAACCCTTATTTTTCTCTTCTGTAGGAAATGTCACAAATTTGCAGTAATTTACCTTAAAATTTGTCCAGAATAATGCACCAAATCGCATGTAAGGACCCTAAAATATCCAAAACTTGATCCTCCTGCAAAAACTTATCCCCCTCCCCCAGGACGGCGATCCGCCCCCAGTCTCGAACAGCTTCCTACGCCTATGGCTTAGATAGGGTCATGTATAAGTCCTTCAGTATACCCCAACTTATCTGGACGATCATCCTACGCCTATACGTGTTCATGGTTTCAAGTTATGGGGACTTTCTGTTCCAAAAAGGCAATATTTGCTATGACGTTAGGTACTTTACTGCGATAAGAAATGACAGGGCGCTCCCATTTCACCAAGTTATTACAAATGTTAAAGAGCGCCACATATAACTCTCTGACTTTCTAATTTGGTTCGTTTTGTTGACCTAAGAAGTTTTTCAACGAGTACCCGTCGTATGAAAGCTCACAAATAGGCCTCTCACACTGATTCCAATTGTGTAATGACAATCACTTTTGAGTATTTGAGATTAAAGGGCTTGAATAATAGGGTGGTGATTCCAGCCTCTTCACTTTATTCAAGATGCCACTTTGCGTCGAGGAAGGATATAAAATAAAAAAAGCATTTAAGTGCCTAAAATATCGTCAATTTTCTTTAATTTTACACAGTGAGTACCGACTCGTTGCCTACTATACATGCACATCACAAAGCTTGCATTCACTATAATGTGCCATTTTTTTTCTGGGGTGTTAAACTCGTAGCCAGGTAATACGGTCCGCGTTTCTCAATCATCATGTGGAGAAGAGGAGTTCTTTATTTATTTATTATTTATTTATTTTTTTCGGGGGGGGGGGATATTGAGGAATGTGCTTTTTCCTTGACAGCATATACAAGTAGTAAGTGTGAAGTGCGACTGTTTACCCGTATTTTATCTTACATAGTAAGGCTCCCAGACCAATCTAGAAAATTTCCCCGACGGAGAGGCGGTCAAGCCACCCCAGATGTAACTGTCATGTTCAATATATGTGTTAGGGAATATCATATCCATTCCTGTGTGGCAAAAAGAAGTTTATAATGAATTATAGGCCTATTTCAAAGTACAGTTTAAGTAACAGCTTATTTTCTTTACATATATAGATTCGAGAAAGACCGATGTAGCAGAGTTCGTTCTACTTTAAAACTTTTGGCCAACATAGCATGGGACCAGGGAAAAACATCTTCATAATTGGACCAATCAGCATTTGCATGAAGTAACAGGTGTTTCAATAGAAGTCAGACAACTAAGTAACAATACCTTTAATGTTCATTTATCCATGAAATGGTAACAACAGTCGATTGTTAATTGTTTCATTGTAATGTTGCCCTCTGTTTCAACCAATAATGTAAATAATTTATCAATAATGTAACAACAACCGTAGTAAAAGCTTACCGATAATGTAACAGTGACAATAATGTAACAACCGATACTATAGCAGAAAAGTAATTCATATTTCCAAAAATGTGATTACTGAAGTAATGTAGGTCAAAATATGTGGTTGTTAAATATTCTCTCCCTCTTAAATCTTATTAAGAGCATTTGGTGGATCGTTTTAGGGTGATAGATTATTCTAACCTTCAGCTACTGAAGGATGAGAACAAGAATGGACCCATTCATAGTGTGAGTCAACTGCGTGCACAAGGTGAACAATGGCAAACACTTTCATCTGACAGTCGCCTTCAGATAGAATTGGCTAGCAGCCCTTATATTTTCAATTCATATTTTTCAATTTTCAGATAGACAGATAGATAGATAGGCCTATCCTACAATAATCATATCTAGGTCATCAACAGGCACCAGGTGATAATGATCACGCAAGCATACACTCTAAAAAAGCCTATTCAAAGGGGCACTGAATAGGCAATCTCTTCAAAAATTTGATTAGATCAGGTTCAAAAATGAATCAATTCTATTCATTTCTGAAACAAGTCTATTCAAGTAATTGAATAGTTTTCCTGTTCAGTGCCCCTCTGGTAAGTTTCTCTTCAAATTCAGTGAATAGGCATTTTTTAGAGTGTATCGTGCAAGAACACACTCACAACTTCACTTGCATAAACTATATACCAGTATAGCTTTCAAGGACGAATTTGGAATTTAGATCATATCGGTAACGATTCAAGGATGAATAACTGAAAGGCAAAAAATGATACTTCAACTACCCACAACTCGTGCCTTTAGTTACACTTTGCTGATTGCTATTCAAACATATTTGTGTAACTAAACCCTTTACGTCCGTTCCCTGCAAATCGTGTTTACAGGGATAGCTTCATCAACGGAAGTCACCGTTTACAGAGATCGTGTAATCCTATGGTGTAAGGAATGCCATGGTAGCGACTCGTCAGTCCTATACTATCCTTTTTGATATAAAATCGTACATTAAATATAGCTTGAATCAGTAGGCTATCATAGTACAACCAACCTGAACGTCATTTATGTTTATCTGTTCCTGAACTCCATTTACTTTGTAAACAACCAGGCTTTGTAGAGGTGCGATACAAGACCACCTTTCAACTTTACAGTGCCGAAAGTCCTGTACGAACTGAAGTTGAGTAACCACGCACTGCAAACATCAAGTCTTATCCTAACCATGGCTGTATAGTGTAAAAAACATCTCGTACAAAGTACATTTTACCGGTAGCATATTTCGTTTATGTCACAACATGGCTTGCCGAAATCACAACTCCTACAGCACACAGCTGTTACAGTTATTCCTTTCTATTATATTGGCTGAAGTCATTATATCTTCGAATGTTGCCGAGGAAGAAATTTTGTCAAAGCAAACGTTTTTCGAGAGATGCAGGACTGCCAATCCAGGTTTAAGGTAAGTAACATAACACTGGGTTAAGGGGATAGTACAGTAACGCTATTAATTATTCAATACGAGCGGAAAACTGTTTGCAGTAACTTCAGCTACACATGCGTGCAATTTGACAACCTTGCCTTTTATTGTCACGTCCATTTGGGAAGCACTGATACATCTCACCCTAGTCAGGTGTGTTACAATTCTTGCTTTCTGTATAGGCTATAAGTAAAACTGCTTCATTCTTTATGTACGTCAGGTTGAGTGACGTTATTGTTTGGAAACCTCATGCAGTCGGTCCCGTCACTTATGTTACCCATCCTTCACCACCTTCCGTACCAACTTGACTGACCGTTACTGCTAAAGATATTATTAAAAGGGAATGAAAATATCACTTCTCTGGAGTGCCCCGTGCTTTTCCGTGCCGTTTGATTACAGTTGCATTCCAACACTCGTTATTTTAGAGTTTCTGGGCACTTGAAGGCTTGGATCTTTATAAACAACAGTCGGTAATTTTGCCATGCAGAGGGCGCAGCCATTCAATAGTAACAAGGAGTTGCATCTGTTGCAATTAACTCCCTGATAGTACCAGTAGAAAGTTGGATCATTTTGTTCGTGGAAAAAATGTAATTATCGATCGTCCGCCAAACGAATTTGCATGAATTCCAAGTAACACACAGTAGTTCCGTGGAGCTAATACTTGCAGTAGCTCCATGGTTGTTCTGTGGTAGTATGCTAGACTTGCCTTAAAGTCATCTGATTTAAAAAAAAAGTCTGGTTCCACGCAGGCCTGTAGTCAGGGGGCAAGGGGGGGGGGGTTCGCCCCCTTGAAATACTTTTCGCTCCCCTAGAAAGTTTTCAAGATGCCATTGACGTAATACATTTTTTCAAATTTGGCCCCCGAAAAATTTTTCGCCCCCTTGGAAACCATTTTCCCCATTCAGTACCTTGTCTGGCGACCGGCCTGGTTCCGGGCCTTCTGTGCTCTCCATGACACACTTTGCCCGTTCCACGTTAAAGAATGTTTAGCCTTCCCCCGGCCTAATAACTGGGCGTACGTCTATGATGTATGAAGTATGAAGTATGAAGGACAGACGTGGCATGCATGTAATGTCGCTTTGGTGCAAATATTGCTCCCGGCGAATCTTTGAGCTAATTATCTTTTTTTTTTTAAGATTGTCAAACGTAAGAGTCTCTTTTCAATTGTCTTGGAGGGACAGGGGGTTGTCTAAGGACCGGAAAGATATTGTGTGACCCTGATGGCTAATAGGTACAAGTGGTGCTATCTTCGGGAAGCTTTGACCGTTTACATGTTAAGAAATTCTCACTTTTATAAAGCCCAGTGTCTTTTTCTATTTTCTTTTGACTGGGTTTAAGGAGTGCTGTCCACGGGTCTCATCCCCTTTGAGAAATTTTTGCTTTTGTAAGGCTACTTGAACACAAATTGGTGCCAACTTTGGCAGTGCTCTGAATTGATCACATAAAAAAGCATGCAGTCGTATTGCAACCTGCATTTTAATGCAGCTGTGAGCAATAATGTTGCATGTGAAAACTACTTACGGAGTGTTTACTGCCGTGTAGTGTAGCCTGGATGGAAGTGAGTCCTTGTGTGGCACAAACGATGGACAAAGATAGGTTTGTAACAAGCTAAAATACCTGAATGAAACAAATGAATTCATCTGAGACATGTAGTTCAAGGCGGTACCAAGAATTTTCAATACAAAAGGCGAAAGGTTTGATTGATCTCTGTCGGGGGGGGGGGTGTCTAAGGGGAACGGATTCCCCATCCTGGTTGGAATAATTTTGTTTCTGAGAGCGGGTTCAGATGCAAAATAGTGCTATATTTGACACATTTTGAAGCATTTTCCTTTTTTCTTTCTAAACTTTTTTCACACATGATGGCCAATAGGGGCGCGCCTGTTGCGCCCCCTGAATCCACCACTGCACTTCAGCAGCGCAAATTTTAGATGTCTATGAATGTAAACAGCTGCTTTCACAATTTTTAAGGTTGATTCCATTGGATCAGCGATTGTAAGCTACAAAATTAACTAACAGGATTTTGTTAGGGTCTGTGAAAAGTGGGGATAAAGGATATGTTTTAGCCATTACCAGATTACTCTCTGAAATCAGTGGAAATGTGATCCTGTCTCCCACTACCCCGCGGAACGGACTCTTTTTGCTCAGCTTCTCTGCTTCCCTAACTGAAAAAGGAATATGCCGTACAGCCTGCTACGTAGGCAAGTCTCATATATTCACGCCCGTGAAGTTGAGGAACATTTGCTAGTCACTAGTTGCTCTCGTAAATTCTAGTAAGTGTTCGCAAGGTTTTAAACATGCAGTGTAGACTTTTTCACATTCATACTTTTCCGAGTGTCAAAACTATAATTTTTGCTGGCATTTGTCGTTCGAACATATTCAACTAACGGATCAACTTTATTGTAATTACCTGATGACGCACATAGATACGTTTCCTATTATTGCTTTCTTTGGTTTTACTTCCAACAATGTACCCGCGCATTGTGTATTAATTTAAGTTTAACTTGGCTTAAAGTTATCATATTATGTGTAGCGAAATAAAGTATCATGTCGAAATATCAGCCACGCTTGGTACAAATCGCGGCTAGTAACTATAGTTTTGTATTGCTCGGTTCGCACTTTAGAGGCACTGGAATACTTGATGCTGGCAAATACACTTAATTGGTGTCTTGTACAAACTAAGTCTAAATCATGTAGATACGCCACTTGTGAGCTAAAACTGGTACACTCAAAAACTACAAGGATATACAATGAAGTGGTGCTCATTACACATTTTCTTATGTAATGACAGTTTTTGAAATAATGAAACCTATAAAAGTTTATGGGGAACATTTATTTATTATTTAAAACCAACTTAGACTATATTACCGAAACCTTATTTGTGGCTTAGCTTTTTTAGATTCTTTACTTGAAAATGTTTTAACTGATTCTGTAGCATTCTTTATCAAATTAAAATATTGAAAACAGTAATTTAAATATCCAAAAATTGATACAGATTTATTCCATTTACCTGTGAAATGAAATGAAATGAAAAAACTGCCCTACAGTTGAGCACGTTGAACATTTCATCCAAGGGGTTAGCATAGATAATGCACTCATGTACATCAGCCATATGTGCAAACACAAAGTGGTAAACAAACTTGCTCAAAAGTCTTCGAAAATTGGTGGTTACATGCACTTCTTGTGTTTTGCCGTATGATAGCACCCGGATGCGGTGCTTACAGGGCACTAAATGGACTGCGATCCTTATGCTACCGACACATTTCTTGTAGTTGAGATTTTAGCACTTGAGTTTTAGAACCCTTCGTACATCGGGAACTTGTTCTTGTGGGGGTCATTGATGATAGACAAGCTTGTTCCTACAAAAAGAAAACAATTTTGTAAAGTGAGCATGCGACATTCGTCTTTGCCTATGTAGCAGACTGTACAGCATATTCCTTGTTCAGTCCTGGTTTGGGAAGCTGCAGAGGAGCTGAGCAAACAAAGTCCGCTCCGCGGGGTACATTCGTCTTTGTGCTGTTCGATGAGTGGAAGTCCATCAGGCTCCGCTCAGGGAGCTGGAAGAACGTCTTCCAGCTCCCTGGTCCGCCTTTTAGTTGAGAAGTGGAGCTGAGCAAACTCCTGTCGGGTCATACCAAACCCTGTAACAATGGAACTTCTCGATATTCATGATGAATCAATCTCTCTAAAATGATCAACTGTCACTTCCCTAGATTTACTAAGGACTGTACAATTCAGGTGAAGATGTCATCACGAAGACACATTTTATTGCCTCAAGTATCTTCCACAAGAACACATTCGGGAGCTCCCTGCATTTGCAACAGCCTTAGACGACTGGATTGGTTACATTATATACCCCACTAAGACAATAGAATGATGGGGTGTCAAAGAACAAATTTTAAACCGGGTCAATACAGCATGTTAGTAGCAGTGCAGAAGATTGGCACAAGCAAGGATGATTGTGCCTAGCAGTGTTCGCGTTAAGGTGCACGATTGTGCTTTCCCCGCGCCTGGCTCCCGGAATCCCGCAAAGTTTAAATTTCTATGAGAGAAATTCGCGCATCCGTTAAGTTGCCAGTGCGTTCAGGGTAAACTCTCGCAAAATGAGGAGCTAATCTTTCACGTATTACTGTATTATGCAGCCTACTAATTCCACTCGACGGTGTTGTTACAGTCTCAATGTTAGTACTTAACGGTAACGCTACACGTAAGCCTATTGATGGTGTCAATGTAAGTGGTCCCGACAGTGATAGTCAACGAACTCCCGCTTTGAAATTAAGTTAACCTTTTCTTTTTTGAAAATCCCTCCTTTAAAAATGAAAATCCCTCCTAAAATTTTTGTTGAAGGAGGAAATTCTCTCCTTAATTCTGAAGCCTAGCGCTAACACTGCTGTCTATAGTGCATTGTGAAAGCTTTTAACTTGAAGCGTCTCAACAGTCATATTGTATTACAGTTGTGAGATATTAAAACGTTTAAGAAAAGGATTGTAAAGAACTTCGTGGCAACAATTTATAAAACACTTCGACCTCTATTGCTGGTGAATGCGTTACAGTGGTGTTAGTGTCCCGTCCTTTCCCATGTCCTCGGTACTTCAGAAAACGAAAGATACTACTTCAGTACGTAATATTTCAAAAACACAAAGAGAGTGCCAGTGCTATACGGTTCCTTTCTCTCTATTATGAATTTTCAGGAAGTACTAAAACGGGCTCTTACCCATTATGGTGTATGTTAGGAAATCGGAGGTATACTACTTTTAGTGTTTAATCATTAAAAGCGTACTTTCAGTTTCAATTTAAATCACTTCAAATTAGGCCTGTATATCCTCTTCAAAGGGATATCGGAAATGTAAATACAACTTGCGTTAATAAAGTGATACCGTACAAAGAAAGTTATTAAACTGCTATAGTCACAGTTCAAGGTGGAAATTCGAGTTGTATATTGAATGAGCCGCTCACGACGAATATTACGTACATAGGTATACCGGAGACCTGGAAGACATGGTTACACTTAATGCTTATGAGCATACGAAATAGTAGAAAACCCTCCTCAACTGATTGCAAAGTCTTCTCTCTTTTTCCATTGGTTGTTGAAAGTATATTTCGTAAAAATGTCGGCTAAGTACAGTCCTCATAGCCTTTCCTTTGTCTTGATCTCCACTCTTGGTGAATAGGAGCAAAATGTAGACACCATTCAAATAGTGAATCAGAAAAGGCAGCATGGGCACAAGCACAGCAGGTACTGCCGAAATTATAGTTATTAAAGTAAGTTAATATTATTTTATTACAAATGGATTAAGAAAGAGCAGCTTACAATCACTCAGATTGTAAGTTCGTGCGTCTTAATCGAGTGGGTAAAGATTTCATTCTTGCTTGAAATGTTGACTAATGGAAAAAGTATTGCAAAGATATGTATCATCTTTTTATCATTCTGATATGAACATGATGCTATTTAAAAAGGCAACAGGCAGTCGCTCCAAAATTTGCTTTGAAAAATCAGCAAACTCTTGCAAATATCCTCTTATTGCATTACAAGCAATTCTGAAGACGTTTTGAACATAACTCTTACAAACAATAAGAAAGCAGGGAGATATTCTCCTTGAATTTCACAATTCACTAACAAAAATATTGTCACATGATCAAAATAGGCCATTCATGAACTAGAGTGACGGGACATATACTAACTCTGATTGGTGTGACTGCATTTTCTCGTAAATCTTTTTGGGATCATATAGCAATAAAGTTAGCAATAAAGATTGAGATACGGTAAATAAAATGCATTTTATTTAACAACGGGTGAAAAGCTAATAATAGTAGCAACTGTTAATTTTATACTTCACTAAAAGTATAATTATATAAATTGACCTAGAATACCTACAAGGTGGAAAATGTGCGCAATTTTTTTCATGAACAGAACCGGTTTGACATGTGAACAACTGTGGGCGATATTTCAAAGAGTATTTGAGTGCCCATCAACGGATTGTACGCCGATCACAGATGACTCTGCATATAAAGAATTTGTTGAGCAGATTCCACCGATCACTCCTACAAACAGGGTAATTATATTCGTTTCGTTTAGTTTATTTTTTAATGGCACTGTATGCACGTGGTATTACAAAATGGAGAATAGCCAATTAAATAATGTATGTATACAAAAGCAAACAAAGGAGCCAGTGGAAGATGAAAGCTTTCCTAGTCTGATCCTTTCCATTATTTATAATATTAAATATTACTTAAAAGTTAAAAACCATGCATCTATGTACGGACGAGTGCAAAAATGAAATGGTTCCCAATTTTAGGCGTATAATACACACGGAACAACTGCATTAAGAAAGTTGTAGGAAAACAAGACATCTCTTGAAGTACTTCTTAAACAAATTAATATTAGGGAAATTTAGTAATTTATATCAGAAGTGAACGTCACAGCTTCTCGTATAAGAGTGAGTAGATATTGTCCTTGTGAAGGCTTGCTCAGCAGCAAAATTTTATGAACTATTTATAACTCCGTAGTTGTCACTCAGTTTACTTACACTATCTTATTATAGGTTAATTCCTCCCAAACTTACACTGACGAACTATTTGTTATCCAAAAGCGGGCTGTATGTTTAATCTTAAGTGTTCTTCCCTACACATGCACTTCCGTATTTTTGTAACCTTATATACTTACTTCAAAGGATACTATCAACACCTGTTATGATATAAGATAAAAAATGCAGTTGATTGAAAAAAGGACGTTAAACTTTTCGCTCATTTTTTCTACTATATCTATACATATATATAGGCTATATATACGCATATATATATATAAATATATATATATATATATATTATACATACACTGAAGAAGAGCTTCTATTACTCGAAGGCTCTGCAAAAACAATTTTTGGCTGTTTTATTTACCGAATTTCAATCCTTCTGCTATTTTGTTTCTCTTCCAAGACCCAGCCTTTCAATTCTGTAGCACTGTTGTTTTACAGTTTTTCCGTTACCGAGTTTTTATATATATATATATATATATATTGATAGATTAATTGACTGATTGATCGGTTTAAATTCCATAATTACACTTTGTGCAGGATACGTTTTTGAGAAAATGACATGATTAAACACTTACTCTTCGCAACTACAACACACTACAGGCACAAAGCAAAGGTCTGAGGTTCTTTTTAAAAACATCAAAAGGCTTTAACGAGCCAGATTGAAACAACTGAAAAAATCTGTCTCTGAAGAGCTGCATTCTTACAATAAAGCAGCATAGTTTAAAGTGCAGCTCATACAATATTAATTTTTAAAAGGTTAAAGGTCTTGTGACATGCCACCAAAAAAGAGTTCTTTCACTTGTCAGTTAAAGAATAATATTGCCCAATGAAAGATCCATTAGAATTATTTCAATATCTTTTACTGTTCTCAAAATATACGTCTTCAAAGTTTGATGATTTCTGAAGTAACTCATTGCCTTTGCAAAAATAATGATGCGGAATGTTGTACAGTGTTAAGATTTCTTTTGTTAACCCTATATAAATTATCTCTTCATTACTGATCACATAGTTTACAATTTGGTGAGTGATATCAATATTTCTCAAGGAAATAATTTTAACTTTCATTGAAATCCCTCAGGGATTAACAATTGCCACCAGTTTTCTTGAAATAAAGGTTGAAAAAACAAAACAAAGGCTAACATTAGCCATATATGGTATGTCACTCCTTCGATGTCACACATTTGCATATTTAACTCATGCTTACACGGGCGTAGCTAGAGTTTGTGGCGCCTGGGGCAAGAAACGAAATTGGCGCCCCTACCCCATCTTCCTGGGGGAGGGGGTTCGTCATGCGCGGCAGGACTATCTAAGCGGAGCGCCACCATCCGTTGGCGCGGTGCGTACAAGAAAATTTTTGGCTTTACAAAACCCCTCAGATGGCCGGAAACGGCATTTCCCGAGTGTTTTAAGGTGCATGTACCCAGCCTTAAAATATGGATTCCTGCGAAATCTGTGGTAAAATCGCCATTTTCGTTCATTTGCCCCTTCTCTTGTTTAGATTGACATTTAATTTTGTCAATATTACTAAATTATTTTATTAAAAGATGAAATTGCTATATCAATATCACGCTCATGGCAAATGGTAGGTCCAACATTTTTTTAAGTGATCTCGATTTGGCGCCCCCCAGACGTGTCGCCGGGGGCAACTTGCCCCCTGCCCCCCGCCTCCGTAGTTACGCTACTGCATGTTTATTCATGATAAAAGTGTGAAATAGAAATTACCTGTAAAATGGTCAATATTTGATGGATTTTAATGGGAATTTTGGCTATTTTCTGGATTTTTAATGCTTTTTACATCAAATATCCAACTATTTAATTTTCATGTCACCAGACCTTTAAGCAATATATGGCAGATATATAAGGCTTAGTGTTTAATGCAACAGCTGGCCAAATAATGTATGTCACTTTGCCATTGCCCATGCTACAACGAAGAAGAGACACATGAAAACCATGCACTTATGAAAATACTCACAGTAGCAGATATATCTGAAGCAATCTCCATTGATAAATTCAGCGGATAAAGTCCATTGCAGACTTTTTCAACAAGTACAAGCTACCTGTCATATCAAGCTTTACAACTAGGCTCTGCGAAATATTTTCACGTTTGTGTGTATAGTAACGTTGACAGTTTGAGTTACACAATTTTTGTAATTGGATTATATCCACAAGCGTACAAGAGAAGGGCGAGGGGCTTGAAGCTACAGTCCCCCTCCCATTGGGACAGAAAATTTTTATTTTCGGGCAAAATATATGCTTTATTAGGAAAACAAGCATAATTGCATTTTGGGTAAAATGGTGGCAGTTGCTACTTTGGCTAGTTCTGGAGATCCCCTTTTTGGAGGATCCAGAGATCCCCCGATCCGTAGAAATATTGCACGGGACCACCACATTGCATATTTTACCCACAATTACACCCTTTCGTTGTGTATATTTTCAGTGGCGAATGGAATTTTGGAATCCCTTGCATTTTTTCTAATGGAATTAAATGTTTATTCTGTCTAGTTGTATTGTCAAAACTGCCAAAAGGTAATTTTAAAAGATAATTTTGTTGCAGAAAGTTCTAACGGCCAAGACCAAAGGGGTTAAATCATCATCATCATCATCATCATCATCATCATCATCAACAACAACAACAACAACAACAACAACAACAACAACAACAACAACAACAACAACAACAACAACAACA
>WURT03044222.1:0-14601 GCA_009936505.3 Holothuria glaberrima
GTGGCATAACATATCAACCCAGTCTGTAGTAAGAGGCGACTAAAGAGGAGTGCTTGCACTGCCTTACATCCTGAAGACTCTGTATAGCACGTGCGTGTTAAAATTATCTAACCGACTAACAAATCAACCAACCCGATACACTAACATTACTATGTTATCGGTTTATGTGATGATACATTATCTGTTAAAAAAATGTTACTACATTATTGGTTAAATGGTAATACATTATCGGTTAAATTTTTTTCTATTACATTATCGGTTTTGGGGTAATACATTATCGGTTGGGGTAATACATTATCGGTTAAAAAAGTTACTACATTATCGGTCAATTTTTACTACATTATCGGTTTGTGATACATTATCGGTTATCGGTCAATTTTTACTACATTATCGGTTAGTGATACATTATCGGTCAGTTACTACATTATCAGTTGTAACACAGGATATAAACAATGTCTGCATGCCTTGCACTGTGTGTGAAAGATTAGCTGGAGGTCATTTGATAGCTTTTTTGTGTGAAGTCAGAAAAATTTAAGAGATTTTTATGGCTGATTTTACTACATTCACATCTCGCTCAAAATAAGTCGGGTTTGGGTAAATTGGTATTATTGATGGGGGAAATGTGTGAAAAATGTCACAAAAATTCATACCACTACCGTCATCTTCATAAATTTGCATATTAATGAGCTCAAAGTAACGTCATTGAAATTTGCATTTTATAACCTTTCAATGGAAATATATTTTCATAGAAAATATCTTTATGAATTAGGTTAAATCATGCATCAATTCTCATTGTCAATAAAGTGCATTTTTCAAAAATAAAACCTTCCGAGTGTTACAGAGTTATGCTACCCATTGTATCCTATTTATAAATATTTCTACTACCCCAGAAGGGAGGTAGGGTGGAACCAGTGGCGTCACGGGGGGGGGCAGGGGGAAACGTGCCCCCTGGAAAACCTTGTGCCCCCCGTGTGCCCCCCAACTGAGATTTGAGATTTTCAAAAAAATATAGATCTCTTGTAAGTTCTCATAGTCAGAGTATTCGACTACCAGGTTTCATATGATTTAGTTCTTCTTAGGACAAGAAAAGGCAGCAATTTGTGTTTCTTTCGAATGACAAAATCGACTCATCTCACAAAGCACACGGTGTTCACTGATGTGTTGGAGGCTGAGCATCGGTCCTGGTAATCCATCCATAACCCTCGCCGCCACAACAGGTGTGAATATACACCTTGATAAAGTGTAGCGGTAATACGTCCGCTTCGCGGACTAGATGACTCATTGATCAAAACAGTGAATGATGCTGTTTCATACGTGATGTGGAATGCCTGCCGCTTGCGTTGCCAATTGTGGTGCAAGCAGAGGCGTCGATCCTGGGGGGACAGGGGGACACGTCCCCTTCACTTTTTGGTCTGGGGGACGTAATACAAAATGCCCCCCCCACCACTTTTCGCTGCCAGGCTTTTACTTTTTATAAGTCATAATCATGGACGTAGAGCCCAATTTGATACAGGGGCTGTAATGACCTGCCCGAAAAATGTAACTTAAAATTTTTCGCGCGCTCCGCGCGCGTTCAACATACAAATAAACGTATTATAGACATGCATTGGGTTTACAATCAGTAATAATCAGTGACGTAGCCAGAATTTATCTCTAAGGGGGCCATGCAGTATGTTGTGTGATTCCTGGCCCGGGGGAGGGGACACTCCTTCCCTTTGAAAAATTAGGTGCCCTTACATTTAATCTAGTACCACATAAAATACACCTTTACAGCGATGAAACAAGTTATCAAACTAGTGGTTTGTCCCCCCCCCCACACTTTTGAAACTTGATCTGCCCCCGGGTGCAACCTCAGTGCCAGCAATTTCGATGAGACTGTTCTGTATTTGCTTCTTTGAAAAAAAACAATTCCAATAAATTTTGAAAGAGAAATATATGTAATAAAATTCTATGCTCACTTAAGTCCCGTATGACTCCAATCACTCAGTTCATGGATCATGAGAATTTCACATTAATCGAAAATTCCTCAATTGAACGAATATTTGATCGTTGATTCGACATTACACATGCACGTTTTTCACTTTAACGAGAATTTCTCAATCCATGCGTATTTTTTTTAAGTTCCTAAAACTTCGCAAATTTTTCAACACATATTTTTCTTCAAAAGGCAACGTATGTGGCACCAAATTGCATGTAAGGACACCCAATTTTTCAAAAATTTTCAAAGAGGAGGGGGCACCCCTCCCCTTAGACCCCTCCCCCAGGGCAGCGATCACACACCATACCGCATTCGCCACTATCTAGTTGTGCCCCCTCATCGAACTGTTGTGCCCCCCTTGTGCCCCCCTTGTGCCCCCAAGAATAAAAAGTCTGGTGACGCCACTGGGTGGAACACCCTTGGCAATTCTTTTGCAAATTCGTTATTACTAGACACTTTCAAACAGCAATTTTGACCCCCCCCCCACCCAGACACATAGGCCTACACGCCTAGCACTTCACGCTTATCAAATCCAGCCAGTATATGAGCAGTAGAAGTAGAAGACTTCGTCTGTCTTTTGGATGTCGTATGTACATAATTAGTATCACACTACCAAGAACCATTTTCGGAATCCTGTGCTAAGTTGCTGACACACTAAGATATCAGCTAACCAATTGCCATGACTAAGGGTTAATCTAGTTCCCCAATAATGTCAGGCTAAGAAAGTGGTTTTCACAATGACGAAAGTTGGATCAAATAAGTACCCTTGCACCTTCAGTATCAAATGTGAAGATCAAAAGTACTGCCAAATTATACTAAAATTTTCAAACACCCCTTCGACGGGATGGTTTGGGTGGGGAACTATTAGCGTTGCGAAATATGGCGACGTGGATGATTAGGGTACCCAGGGTTAAATTCCATTTGGCAGAAACCGTTTGAAACCATTCAGGTTCCAAATGCTCTATACTGTTTTTTGGTCAATTTTCTATTCAAAACCATTTATTACCATCTGTAACCAGTTAGAAAACCAGTTGAGATTACTATTTGCATTTTTAAGACCAGTTGGCACCATTCATAACCATTTAAAAACCACTTGAAACTATTCAAGACCATTCGAGAAGAGTGTGTTTTGGGCAAATGTTACAAATGGAATTTAACTCTGGTTAATGACTCGCAATAGCTAGATAGTACACATGTTCTATAGTGTGTAATTCTACGTCACAGATAGAACAATAGCCATAGTTTTTGCGTCTACTGATATGGAACGCATATCTTTATATACTGCCATAATGAATATTTACTGCATAATCACAGTATTACTAACTATACGACGTGTTCGTAACGATAAATAGAGGGAACACGTCATCAGTGCCCGCATTCTCTCTCAGACGTGCCTGGAATTCGTTCGAGCGATTCACTTTTTAGCAGAAATCATTCCTGCTTTGCAAGCCTAGAACCATTTAATCGACCGACACCGTTCCCCTAGCAAGTTTCCCTTGAGCCACGACTGCATCGATTGTGTCCAGAATAAGACGAATCAGCAACGTAAGTACTTTTGTTTCTTATCAACGATCTCACAGCGTGGGCACAAGTAGAACAGTTAATGAAACGGCGAATTATTTACAGATCACAAAGATAAGAGTTGATTCCTGTACCATAAATAACCCACATGGTTTTTTATAGTGAGATTGCGGTCATATTTTACACCCAGGTACTTCATAATAGCAGAGAGGGTGATAACAGAAACATCTAGTTTAATTACCCCGGAAGTGTAACCACAAAAAGCTCAGTCTAAGATTCATTTAACGTTAGCTTGATGGCAAGCATTCAAGAACGTATAGTCAGGTAAGTTTATGGTATGATACATCATTTTGCTAAAAAAAGTTTGCTAAAAATTAATATATTGTAGAGTAGGTATCATAGAATAAAAAAGTATGTACTCTTTTTTTCATTTGCAAGGGGTAGCCAGCCACTTTAAAATGGCCGTCGTTTTGATCATTTTGGCTGATTTAGCTCAAGAACGTCTCTTTCGCTCTAACATTTGAGATCTATAACTTTCTTAGGAGTGAAAGAGATAAACTGAACAGAGTCTCCCACAACATACTAAACGTTTTCCTCAATTTTTTCTTTTTGTAACGACCTGTCAAATCTGGCATTCTTTGCCAGAACCGCATTTTTGCCAATTGTAACGACTGGGGCCAAGTTTGAGTACCAGATTCACTTAGATAATGTCTCCTCATGACTTGACCTTTTGTTTATGGGTAGCTCGATAACCAGGTAATTTGAGGAAGTTTGAGGAAAATTTGGATGCCGATATTCAAACCTACATGAAATACTTGTGATACTTAAAATACGCAGTTTCTTTTTTTTTCGTTGGAAATTTTGGCATCTGGGATCATTTTTATGTCCAATATTTCCTTCAATTGATTAGCAAAATTTTCTTATCTGTGTGGTATGAACAGTTAAGTATATTGTTGAGACAAACATAAATTTTAAAAATTTTAAAATTAGGCACATTTTTCACTGATACAGCCCCCTAAACCGCTGAACATCAATATTTTCTTTTTTTATTAAAAGAAATACAGATTTTGGCACTACAAGATGAGTGTGAGCAATAACTATGTCTTTGTAAGCCTTACGAGCTGTTCCGTCTTCACGACATTGGTACTCAAGTGCCCAAGCAGTACTAAGAAAAATACTCTCGCAAATGACAGCGGAATATTGAATATGGGAAACCCAAATATTGAAGTTTTTTTTTAAAGTTTGAAATATCGGTTTAAGGGCAGAATGGGCATGAAAGTGTGAAAATCCAAATATTGCAACTTCTTAATTTTTTCTTAAAAAAAATGGGTTTAGGTGGCCTTGTGAGCCGTTTTATTGCCGTAAGTTTAAAACGAGATGCCCTTTTCTTCCTGAAATGTGTAGCCTAGTACCTCCGTCTGTAGTACACAAAAAGAATATAGAGTCGAAAAATACAACGGAAATGAAGTTATGGAAACCTGCGATTTCTTCATTTTTTCTTTAAATTATAGATTTAGAGGCACTTTTGAGCCATAATATCTCTATAAATATCGTACAAGATGCTTTCATCGTCATGGAATGGACGGCTCACTGCCTTGGTAATACACAATAGGATGTCAAATGAGAATGGGCATGAAATTACGAAAACCCAAATGTTGCTATTTCTTCAGTTTTTCTTCAAAATATTGATTTAGGGGCACTTATGAGTAGTAATATCTCCATAAATACCATATGATACGCTATGATCTTCATGACATAGTAGTGTAGTGCCCTTGTAATACATAAAAAAGCTTTGGAGTAGCACACACTGAATGGATGCTTAAAAAGTGGAACCCACACATTTTAAAGTTCTTCAATCATGCTACTGTCCTACAGAATGTTTTCAGCGAAAAACGAAGAAATTGCAATGTTGCCGTTCCCACTTTATCATGTCTGTTCCTGCTTGCAGGTAAAATGTTTTTAAATTTATTAAACAGGCCGTGCAGGACCCTTACCGTGAAGATGATAACATATTAGTTGGTATTCACAGACATATTGCCATTCCAAGATGCCCTTAAACCCATAGTTTTCACTATAACGTGAAAAATTTCAAAATTTGGGTTTTCCTTCTTCAAATTCTGTTGTCATTTGCGAGTGGAATTTTCTTCTGTATATTTCTGGGGCACTTGAGTGCCAATACCGTGAAGATAGAACATATTTTATGGCTGTATTAGATCATTACTATTCAAAGTTGCCTTGTAGAGTCCAAACCTGTATTTTTTTAATTAATAAAAATTGAAACTATTTAGGTTGTAGGGGCTCCATCAATGGAAGGTGAGCCTTAGTTAACTTTTTTAAAAAATTATGTGTCTTGGCAATCATTACATTAAGTTATTCAATTGAATCCCATATGCTAAAATTTCCAACGAAAAACAAAGAAATTCGAATTTTCAGTATCATCCATTTCATGAGTGTAGGTTTGAACATGGGAATCCAATTTTCTTTGCGTATTACCTGGTTATTGGGATACCCCTAAAAAAAGGTAAGGTCATGGGGATACATAGTTTAAGAGAATCCGGTACTCGAAATCGGCCCGAGGCGCTAAAATTGCCAAAATTGGTAACATCTATAGAATCGCCTTTGTAATGCAAGCCACTGGTTGGGCATACGCAATGAAAATCGAAGGGCCTGCTGCAACCGACCTCTGTGACACACCGTATTCCAAAGTATGATCATTGGAATATTTACCCAGGATAGAAACTCTTCAGAGGGATTTCAGTCACGTGACTTCAACCAACCAGACGCAATTTTGTCGGGCAATTCTGGTGCGTGAGCACGCGCGCCGACTGTTAGTCGGACGTGTGATTTCGCGTCGTTTTGGCTTTGAATGGCAAGCGTCCATTGTGTCACAGTAGTATCCGTGATTATTTCGTGCGCGTGTGCTGTAAATACGCTTACTGCGTGTGTTTTTCCCCATTTGCTTCCTGGGAATCCCACTCGCGTGATGTCAGATAAAATCCCTCTATTGGTAAGATTTCGGAAGTAGCTAGCAAGCGAATCAACAGCAGAGCCTGAAATATGATAATCCATCTGCATGCGATCAATGAGGGTCAGGCCCGTAACCAGACTTGGAGAGCAGGGGGCCAAACCAAGCTCGTGGGGCGATAAGTTCATGGGCGTAAGAGCCCAATTTGATGGGGGCTGTAAAGAATTGCCCCAAAAATGTAGCCAAAAAATTTCGCGCGCTCCACGCGCGTTCAGCATGGCTAGTGGAAATATCATATAGACATGCGTCATTCATTACATCGCAATGATCGCATACTTATTACATTCAATCACTATCAGTGTTATTACCCTTCCACATTGTTTATAAATTTTGGAGAAGTCCTTACAATAATGATGATAGAAATCAGTGGTGTAGCCAGGATTTCTCTCATGGGGCATGCAGTATGCTGTGTGCCTGGGGGAGAGCACTTTGAAAATTTTTGAAAAATTAGGTGTCCTTTCATGTCATCTGGTGCCACATTTGCTACCTTTGAAGTAAAAATTTGTGTTAAAATATTTATGTATTTTGGGTATTAAAAAATGGCATCAGTGAGGGCTGGAGGGAAGGAGGGCATGGCCCAATGGGCTTAAATAAGTCACTGATAATAAACAATGGAAAGCACAATGGTGAATTATCGAATATATAGGTATGTACTGGTGCAATTCAAATCAGAACTTTATTTTAATTACCAAGGAAGTTTTTTTTTTTAAATTATTTACTTTAGCTGCATCATTGCAGTTTGTTTTTCTTTCAATAGGTGCCCGAAAAATTCTCAGCATATTGCCCGAATTTTCACAGAAATTTTTCTGGTTGGGGGCTGCAGCCCGACCGCCTCTTATGCCTATGGATAAGTTTTGGTTAAATGGAGAAGCATAAATTTTCACAGAATAACACACCAAGTTTTTGAAACATACAAAGAGCTAGGATGTAGACTTAGAGCGCTATAACTGACATTATCCAAGTTTGGGGGAGTAATTCAGTAGTTCAAATTTCTGGTTTTCTGCAGGTTCCATAACTTCTGAGAGCGCTCATACCGTGAGCTTAATTTTCACATGCCGGCTTTACTTGTGACCCACAAACCACATTATTGAGCCAATGAAACACTCACAATCAAACTTTTGTCACTTTATGTGTTGACGAAAATATCAAAATATGAAAGTATGCTATTTCATAGGGGCCTGGCAGGGGGGGCTAAGCCGAGGAGCAGGGAGAGGGGCTGGCCACCAAATTCCCCCCTCCCGGCTACAGGCTTGATGAGGGTACGTATCATGATAGATGGTGGCGAATGCAGACCAGACATCCAACAGAACAAAAATGATTCCCTTTATCAATTCCAAGAAGCATATCATTCTTGACCTTAAAGAGGGCTGTCTCAGTACTGCTGGATCGCTGTAAGGCTGACTGCTGAACCTCAGTCAAGTTAGTAATCTCCAACAGTACCCTCCAGTACCCTTCAAAGCTCAAAGAACCATAATTTGGCAATTCCGCTTGTCGTAATTCGAAACTATCCAATGCAGATATTGTACTTCACATGCGGCCTCGTGTTTTGCAGCGTATTTGCTGCATCATATCCCTTTGGCTTCCAGTTTTGAACGTATCGGGTGGGTTCAGTCGCGATGCTTTACAATCATGTGGGCTGTAATATTATCACAAGAAAAATTTTTTGACTGGGCATCACTGCATAGTGTGTTCTGTCCATGTCTGCCTTAAAATAAGATTAACATTGCTGGGATTGGTTTTGGTGTAATTTATTTAAATCGCGAAGAATGTGAGTTTTAAAGTACGATTTTCTCTAATCCTGACCCCTTCTCCTACGTACAGTTTTCCCCATCCTAGACACACATGCCTGTTACCCATGGCAAAGGCATACCTGCAAAGCTGTGACAAATTTGTGATGTAGAATTAAATGTGATTTCAAGCAATAAGCTGTAGGTACTGTGTGTGGAATGCCAAATTTCCTGACCTTATCCCTAACCATGGTCCCAAATGGGAACTTTTCAACAAAACGTGATTCCCTCTAATACTTCCAGAATACGCTACTGCCTAGTTTAGAGCTCCTCCGTTATACATGCACTTTGCTCTAGCGTGACCCCTTTTCTCCAAAACCTAGATCATCTCCTGCTATTCATTACATTTATTATAAAGTATAAAAGTGTCCTAACACATTCCAAGCGATAACAACCCATTTGAGGAAGGGGTAGTTAGGCGTCTTTGGTCGTGTCTGGGTACCTGCATGAATGACAATTTTATTCGGTCATGGTCGAAAGGAGTCTCCGACAGCAGTTTGAAGAAATGAAAGTAATTACTCAGAAAACTGGAAAGTGGGGTAGCCTGAGAATTAGACGAAAGTGAAAAGTGCGGGCAGACAAACCACTGAGGGCAGAAACTGAGGGGTAGGTGGGGAAGTTGGTATGACTCTAGACGTCTTTTAAGGGGGTCTACCTCCTCTGCATCTGAAAGGGTTTTTTTTTGTGAACAAGTATTTTATATGGATTGTAAATAGGGGCCTATATTTCCTACCTTGCCTGGTTTGGGACAATTTGCAGCCCTGCGCGGCCCCGTTGAAGGACAGAGATACGGTTGATTTGTGTTGAAATTTTAGCCTACGTTTTACCAATTTATGTAATCGCTTGGAATGAACTAATTCAGAACAGATGAACTATTTATAGGGGAAGGAAAATGCGCTCATATGTGCTTGCAAAAAGTTTCCTCTAATCCAGGGGTGGGGAACCTTTTTCCTCAGATGGGCCATTTCGATAGTCATAATGCACTCACGAGCCGCATATAGCGAGTGCTGCAAGCTTTCTCTGTAGGACGCAGACCAAGATGCCCAGGCAAGCTATGGGTGGGGTCTAGGAGAAATTTGTAGGCAATAAAATGTTCATCCACTATCATGAAATGATACTGAATGTGCAAGGCTACACAAATCAGAAATATCACACTATAACGACCATTTGTCTTTTTATTCATGTATGGCGAGACCATGAATGAGCACACATGAAAAGGGTGCCCAAAGTGCCGCAAAAACATATATTTTAAAAACAATTTCCTTTTTATCTTCTGTTCAATGCTTTGTAGCCTCCCAAGCCAAGCTTCCATACCACCATAAGTACAAAGATTTTGCACCTGGGTTTTTGTCTTAAGAAACGGTGGACATGTTACATTGTGCATAGGCTTTAAGTGATATGCCAGTGCTAGTGTTTCGCAGAAGTGCTACTTAAAATTCCAAGGAGTTGGTATAAACAGGATAAACGGTGGGCACCCGGCAATGCTTTGTTGCCTCCCACGCAAATCTTCTATACCAAAATAAGTACAAAGATTCTGCACCTGGGTTTTTGTCTTGTGAAAATGTGGGCATATTACATAGTGAATGGCTTTTAGTAATAACCCATGCCAGAAGTGTTTCCAAGAAGTGCTATTTAAAATGCAAGGGAGTTGGTATAAGCAGGATAAGCGGTGAGCACCCGGCAGAAGAATTATTATCAACTACTTCTCAAGTGATTCTGAATTTATACCTATGGGTTGTTTCGCGGGCCGGATGAAATGGTCTCACGGGCAGTACACTGCCGCCGTCCGGAGGTTCCCCACATCTGCTCTAATCAAACGAGCCCCCACAACTGAGCAAAATTATTTTAGAATGATTAATATACACTGACGGCAAAGTGCTGACGTATGTAAAGATCAATGAAAGGATTAGAGGCATAAGCATATTGAACCATTTGGTTTTAGGGAACAAGTTTTGTTGCCCGAATTTCTGAGCTTTTTAATACAATATTTGCCTGAATTTCTACAGATTTTACCCGCACTTTTATTTGTATTGTTTTGTGGAACCAGGGAGGTGAAATTCCAGCTCCTGGTTAGACCTAACTTTAATGAAGAGACAAAAGCGTTATGGTTTAAATTCCCTTCCCTCCAATTTACGATTCTTTAGCAAAAGTCAAGCAAGCGCTTCTTGTCTGTTTCCAATGGCGGGTCCATTGTCGAGGAGGGGGAAGCGCGGTTGTGCAGTTCTGGGCCAAACTTTGAGTGAAATATCTTTCCTATTGTTGGCCATTCCCGAAAGAACACTAAAACAAAATAACAATCAGTTGACAAATAACCTATATTCTATAGCCCCAGGGACCGCGGAGCCAATTGTGAAGTGAGGGGCTAATCATCTAAGCGGCGCACTATGTTCAACAATATAAAAAAGCCTTTTAAGGCGGCCCAAAATGCGCACAGCAGAAAAAGTGTGGGGGCTAAAGCTCCCCTAGCCCCCCCGTCTCCACGGTCCCTGAGCCCTTAATAACTTTGCCTCCCCTCCACAGATCTTTCGACACTTTTCTGAGGGTCGTCTCTCAGGGGCGGATCCAGGATCTCACAAAAAGGGGGGCTAATTCAATGAAGGTAAAATTTGAACTTATGAGCCTCAATTATACAAAGTCTCAATTGGGGGCAAGGTTCTAGGGAAAACGTGAAGTTTAGACACTTCAATGGTTTTCCTAGCATCTGCAATTAAAATAAGCAAACATATTGCACAGCAGCTTTGGCATCGTCTAAAAAAGTGGTGTCAGAAATTGGGGCAGGATGGAGACGGGTAAGCCCCCCTATGGATCTGCTCCTGCCTCTATCTGCCTAATCTTCAGACAATGGCTTAATCATCATAACTTACTTTCAGCAAAATTTCTGATGTGGATTTCCCACTGGCATATTAGCCTCACTGTAAAGCTGCGAATTCATATGTTATTACTCTTCAATTTAAACTTTTTCTTTACGTTGCATTAAGGCAATAGAACATAGCATATGTCACTGCAACGAAATTGTCATTCCCTGTCCCATATGATCTGTAACTTGTCTTGTTGCAGGCTTTTGCAATGCCAGTCTGCATATCTCTGTATACAAAAGTAGTATAACACTGTAATCCATTTTAACCAGAAGCATACTTCACTCAGTGAACGGTAACCGCAAATCATGCAGGCTGTACTGAGGGTTGTGCAGAACAATACTTGACATTCAGTTAACCTGTTGTTCCCTCCCTGTCAAGAATAGATCACTTTTTCAGGGTGTCACTTTCTCAAGCAATGAACTTTTTCTCGTTATTTTCTTATTTTTCCTTTACTTGGTCTATTTTGAAACTTCCTAGTTAAATTCCTTACTCCATTATACAGGAACTAACATTTTGACTATTTTCAAGCATTTTACTGAAATAGGGAATGTTTCCCATGATTATACCACCTACCATTTGTCCTTGGCCTAGAAAACCACAAGTGTAAACAAGCCTGGAAAGTGGTCCCATGTGAATTCAAGCGAGGGAAGCATGGTTAGCACCAAGCAAAATCGAGACGGTAGAATTTGTGGTTCTATATTTTCTCATGTCGCGATGCTTTACAGTTATGTGGGCTGTAATATTATCACAAGTAAATTAGCACAGATCTTGGTCCAATTCTTGCAAACAGTTTCTTTCACATAACTGCCTGTGTGAATATTGTTGATCTATCGGCAAACATTTGCACACCACACATACATTTTAGATGACACCAATGAAAATGTGTAATCGAAGATGAACAATCGACTTTTTGAAGCTACATGAAGATGACGCCATCATTGATGTGACAATGTCGATGGTTGTAAAAACAGAAGGTATGCATTCTTATCGAACGGACTCTCATCCCACGCATGCAAACAGGTCTAAACAGAGAGGTGATGTTAGCTAATATCGACTCCCTGCTATTACTTCTTGTATCGACTGGGCAACGTGAATATCCCAGTGAAAAATGACACGATTTTGGAATATTTTGGACGACGTTTATCCGTCTTTCCTTTTCGTCCTGCGCCTTCTGGATGATTTTGGTAGGAAAATCACTGCTTTTGGGCGGTTTTTCAAGGTTACGAACAAAGGAATGTTTTATTGTATAATTGACCAACTGTTCTTCTCTATAATGGGGATTTTTATCTCAATTATTGCCTCTTACGACTGAGGGACAAGCTTAATTATATCTTCCATTACACGAAGCAACCTTGAAGGATTACGACCCTGCTGGTTAATTCGATCTTGTGTTACAATGGAATAGTCCGGACATCGACAGAAGAATGTATAATTGTCCTTGACGATTTTTAATGGCAAGACGATTTTGGAAGATTTTGGACGTAATCGTCCAAAAGCAATAACTTTTCGTACCATTTCTCACTTGGTAAGCGCTCTAAGAATTGAGCTTCTTGTTGCCACTCCCCAATCTTTAAACCACGTAGAGTTGTTGACTCGAGTCAATTAACTCTCACCCGAGCAGGACTTAGTCACTATTTCGTGACTTGTGATTGATTCGTATTAATTAGCTATTAACTTAGGGTTGATGCAAACTGTCTAGGGAGAACTTTTTGTGCCTAACACTTTATGGTTAACACTTAACCCTAAGCCCTGTCCTAATCCGCAACCCTACACAAAGCCCGGTTACTTCATTTGGTGTTGCGATATTAAATGATTGCGACTTAACTTTGACTTGCAACAAATGACATGTCGCCAATTTTCTCCTCTGTAATGAAATAGTCATGCCTCCCAAGCCGCCGCCCACCAAATGAGATTTGAGGTTGTAAGGAAAAATAATTTACTGCTGATCTGAGGCATCCGACTTAACATGAACATAATCATTGTAAATTAATAATGCTTACACATCCCGATTACTATAAAATCACACTCCTTCATCCACGGTGTAAATGCAATAGCGATTGACGTAGCTCCCTTGTTCATCAAGATCCTCACTCAAAGTATTTTTTTTACAATTTGCTTCAAACTGGTTATAATTACGAACCCAAAGAACCCTAAGTCAGGAGTTTGCCACACGTGTGACCTGAGTGTCGTCCTGGATCCGAATATGTAACAGTGTTTTTCCTGCAAACTGAAATATTTAGTTCAACCTATGCTTTATTTTGAAATGACATCCACACAGCCCACGGTATATGGTATAACTTACGATACCTTAGGAACCTCAGTGGACGCAGGTCTATTGACCTCTATGTCCGCATCTTCTTAGTCTTCACAATCGGCAACTGTAGCAACGATCAAGAGCTGTGGGTGTCTGCCATTCTTAACTTATACAAAATCTGTCTTGTAGTTATACAACATCTCATAGCCAGCCCTAAACCTATCCAAAGCCTTCCCAAAATGAAAAACAGTGGTTGCTGAAACTACCTTCCTATATACCCCCATAACCAATCGTAAGGATTTTTTTTTGAAAAATGCACTTTGTTGACAATAAAAACATTTGCATGATTTAATCTAATTTAGAAGAATATTTTCATAGAAATCCTGTATATCAATTAAAAGATAGGGAAATTGCAAATTTCGATGTCATTTTTAGCTCATTAAAATGCTGATTTATGCGTATGACGACTTTCCTACAGTTTTTTTTTATTGTTTTCTCTATTTTAGGGAATGAAGGGGTGGTATGCATTTTTTACACAATCCTCTCTTCAATTATATCAAATTCGTTCCAATCCGACCTATTTTGAGCGAGATATGACTGTAGTCAAATCCCCCCTAAAAATCTCCCCAGACTCATCTGAATGCACGCACAAAAGCTATCAAATGACCTCCAGCTAACCTTCCACTCACAGTGCAATGGGCATGCAGACATTGATAATATTCTGTTGTGACCTTTTTACAAGCGTGGGTGCAGTTGAACACTGTGAATGAAGTATTGTAAGGCAACACAGAGGCTACAGTAATTATTTTGAGTTATTTTTGTACGGACTTTAGAATTCTTCCACCTTTTGGGAAAGTATTAAATTTAGGGTACAAAAGGGTATAGAAAAATGCAAATGTCGTGGAGAAGCAGCTAGCTATAGCCCCAAGCTTTTCAGAGAGTTTTTAAGATGTATTGTGGCATAGGGAAAAGGTAATATTTGGTTGTTAGGATATAGCTTGCTTCAATGACTTTTGGGGCCGAATGTTAGAACATAGAATCCAAGGCATCAATAGAGAGGAGGCTTTGATTAAAAAGACTAACACGTCTACCAATTTACGGATTCCTCTGGTAATTTCATACCACCCCTCAGTACGCCCCATCATACGTGCCATATACAAGAATGTAGAGACTCTTCG
>WURT03044233.1:0-14601 GCA_009936505.3 Holothuria glaberrima
CCGTGAATTCCTTACCGGGTCTTCTGTACAAGTCCTGGTAAGGAACGAAGGGTGCGTATGTATGTATGTATGTATGTATGTATGTATGTATGTATGTATGTGTGTGTATGTATGTATGTGTGTATGTATGTGTGTATGCATGTTTGCGTGCTTTATTATACCAATATACGTCTTAATCCCCTCTTAGGGTCTTTCAGCGATCTACGCGACCATGCCGACTTGACATCTTTTTCCAATCGGGGTTGGGTCGGGGAAAAATGGCCCAGACCTAGACTACGACTGTCACAATCACGACTGAAATAGGACCAAGCAACAATTAAGTATCCCGACCGAAATAGGACCAAGATAAGACCAAGAAAGGACTGAGGTAGAACCCTACCAGGAACAGATCCGACCCAACAATGACTGTACCCTAATCATCATGACAGAGAGAGGATCGAGACACGACTGAACTACGACTGAGATAGGACCTAATCCGACCTTACTTCGATCATTATGACTTAGCTACGACCACCCCAATCGAGATACGACCAAGACACAATCACCCAGACGAAGATAAGACCAAGACACGTGTGGCTCGCTCATTTCCCGACAGATATAACGTTTGACTTCTACAAGTGTGCTTCATCTGAACGATCGTTCATCATTCATGATAGCCATGGCAGATAGTCAGCAGATTCTTGCCTTGCTGTTCGAGGAGGTGGCCATTCTACTTGCTGCGATTGGGTTAGCAATACAGAAAATACATTCGGAAAGTAGGTACAATAGTGCAAAGAAGAGGGGTGTGTGGATCCAAACGTAGCTGCATAAAAGACCTTTCGTGTTTTTCTCCTCAGTGTCTTTGTGATGTGTTCTGTATAAAGAATCGCATGGCGTCTACAGGCATATATATATATATATATATAGAGCTTTATATACATATAACTTTTCTTAAGTGCAAATCATTGAAAGTTCACCTTCGTATTACGAAACCTGGTGTAAGCAGTAATGTAAATGATGCTATTAATACTGAATCTTGCTGTTTTAAATGTGATAAAGGTCGTTGTGACCTTTGTGCAAACTTTTTGGATGAATGCGTTGATTTTTCTAGCTCGAGTACGGGTAAAACATACGTAATCAGAGACAATTTGACTTGTTCTAGTTGCAATGTTATTTATCTTGCTACTTGCTTCGATTTTAATGTGCAATATGTAGGTTCTACATCAACTCCTTTTAAGGCTCGCTTCCGAAATCATAAATCCGACATGGTTAATAATAAAGCTTGGTGTGAGTTAGCCGTTCAAATAAATTCTTAACCACATATTCTCAAAAAAATTCGTTTTGTTATTGTCAAGCAAATTCGTAGCACCGTTAAGAAAGATTATTTGTTAAACAAACGGGAAGCATTTTGGATGGCCAAACTTTGTTCTATCCAACCTTTTAGGCTCAATAAAAGGAAGGAATTCAATCCCATGAAGAAGTTAGCTATTTACGCTAATTGCTTGCCCTCCCTTTCAGTCTATCTTGTAATACTTTTAAGTACTACCTTTTAAGCTTAGTCTGCCTTCTAACGACTGCTTTTATTCCTCTTGCCTATTTTATTGTTCTATTGTTTAACCTTTGATTGTGCCAGATGTCGATCATGTTTTGTTCCACCGATTTGTTTCTTTTGTTTGTATTTTTGAAGTTTTAACCTTTTAATACCTCTTTTACTTTTGCTCCTCTTTAAACGGTTGTTCATTTTTAGGATGAGGAAGGTTGAAAAAGAACCGAAAGCTTCCTACTTGGTGCCGTTCTTTCCATCTTTTTGCCAATAGTTGACTCCAACCATATTTCTCTTTCAATCATATTAATAAATTTGATGTGGTCTGTGAATCCGTCACTAGATCCTACTGGCATATTTCGAGAATATCGTTGTTTTCCAGCTTCTTCATTCAAGATATATATGGGATTGTCGGGTGGCGGTCTTAGTAAGGTCGGAGTGATCGTAGTCCAGTCCTAATGGTCTCACTTTAGTCGGGTTTGGTCTTGGTAGTCGGATTGACGTCCTAGAAAGGCCAGGTAGGTAGTCACAAGGTCCTGGTACATTTTTGACAAGGTTCTGAAACAATCGTGTCCAGGTCGGATTTCCATCGCGGCGCAGTCGGCACTTGTGAAGAACCTACCGAACTTGCTTGATTTGGAATTGTTGGGTCTTCACAAAGTCATCGTATAGTCGGAGTATGGTCGTAAAGGTCGTGCGATAGTCGGAATCGTCTGGGCAAAGTCCTCTGAGTTCCATTTGCCCCAGATCCTACTCCGACCACTAAGACTGAGACACGACTGACATACGATCGAGATGCGACCTCCCCGACCGAGATACCATCGACTTACAACCATACTACGACCAAATGAGGTCGTCGCGCTGTCGCTGTTGAATATTTCAAAACAGTCGGGGCCAGACGCCGATCACTCAGACTCACTAAGATTTATCAGGACCTTGCTGGGACCTTATAAGGACTGGACGAAGACTACCCCTACCAAGCTAGCTTCGCGCAGGTCGGGATGGTCGTGTTAAGGTTCTGGCTCTGTGTGAGAGGGGCTTTACTGTTTTGTTCATGCCATTGACTGATGATTACATTGATTGATGATTACAGTATCAATTTGAATTTCCCTTATTTTGATATCAATCATTGTTTACAAACACAAATATTAATGATGATGTTATACTGTGTTACTGGATATTGACTAAAATTTGTTTATTGGTAGTATAGCGAGCGCACTAGCCTACTAGAACTCGGCAGTAGTCCGGAATTCGTTAATATGTTGTTTTTGTAGAGTCGCGGATTCAGTCAACGTCAACTCACATGCAAAATAAAGGAATGCTTAAACTGTGGTTTGTAAAAATATGCTTGAAGGAAGACTGACAATGAATTCGATTGGCTGGAGGTGAGGCCATATCCTCATTTCTGTGTTATTCTTTCAACCACAGCTGTGGTCAAAATAGAGAGGTTGTTGTGTTAAGCTTATTCCACTTTCCTGGTCAGAAGCTTGCCGACCTGTTGAGCTCAAAGTATAATGCAGACGCTCTACTCTTTTGAAGCGAGTAGTTGGAAGCTTATCCTTAGTTTTAAAATCTGTTCTAAGGTTTTTCGAACAAACTGTCTTACCTTCTTCCACAGCTCCAACCACATGCAGTGAACAAATGGCGGAACATATGCCAAATTTGAATCTGGATCTTAAGTGATCACTTCAATATAAGACTGCCGGAAGGCTAACAAAGCTTTTTCCACATCAAGGAAAGCCAGCAAAATTACACTAGTTGCTAATATTAAAGCCTGACAGATTTTGTGAAATTGTTTTGAACTTCATCCTGGGCCCATCACTGTACAATGTTTCCCTACTCCCAGCAAAGTAAGAATTTGAAAAAAATGTTTTGAACAAACCACTACATCTTTTATTACCACAGGGAGAAAAAATTGAGGTCGGCTGGAGAATATAATATGACAGACATATGTCTGGTACCCACTTATTAAAAATGTTTCTACTTCACACTTACCTGTAGTCGTATCATCAGGTTCTTGCGTACTTTGCATTTGACCGTTGTCGAGGTATGAAGGAGTGGTTCCTGTGAAGAAAGAGTATCTCTCAATCAATACACAAGTGCTATTATCATTCTGCTGAGTGCACATTTCTCCACAGAGAAAACATGCAAAATACATTTTAGATCTTCCTTCCATACCAAGGACTTACGGCTATGAGGTTTCAAGTTAGACATCGTTACGCCAATATATACGTTTGTTTTGGCCCGCATCATTGAGTCTAAGGCCTGTAGAAAACATTTGCCATATTTTTAAAGATTTTGCCGAATTTTGGGGTTGTCAATATTTGTTTGGGGCACAGTGCCTCTGCCTTCCAGCCTCATACGCCTTTGAGCGCCAGTCCCAGTAGTGCGACATTCGTAAGGTAGTTGCAAACATTTGACAGCGTTTGTAAACAATCGCAAAGAAATTGCCACCTTAGATTTATCGCGCGCATTTTTCAAACAGTTCTAAAATTTTCGAAAGCATTGCAGATTTTACTTGCACCACAAATCGATGGATAAAAACTTATAAGTCCAGATTTATTTGTTACATAAGCAGATGCTATTTGAGTTACGCGAATCCACATTATACTGACAGTGATACCCTTGCGAGTCTGCACGCTCGTGAAGTTTTGGATTTGAACGTATGACTGTATGATACTATCTTAATGAATTAACTCACATAAACCATTTAATCTCTTAGGCTCATAGCCAGATTGGGATACGGGGCCCACATTTGGGGAACCGATGAAAAATAAAATTTTCTACCATTGAACAGAGGCAAGAGGTGATTTACGAAAATTAAACATGATCCTAAAGTTGTACAATCTTTGCAGGGAGTGGGGTGAAGTGATTTTGCGAACGACTGGTGGACCTATTTTGTTTTTCTGTCACAGATCTTTCGGTAACTCCCAAAATTTTCATGCATTTTGCTTGTTTTTGTCTTCAGTTTTATTTTTCCTTAACCCTCGGCAGGCAACGGTAAAAGTCTGCAATTTTTGTTCTTTGGTGAGTATGGAAAACAATGAATCTCATAGCTTCGAAGTAGTTCTTTTCGCCTTTCCTTACTTAGTTGTGGTAGACATTTAAGGAATTACCTGGAAGATTTTTGGGAAAAAGAAATCTGCGATTTTTCAGGTTCTGAGGGCCTTAAACATAATGAGGACAACAGAGGTTTTAGCGTTTTCAGTATTTTTCAAGTTGCTCATTTTAAATTTCAGGTGGGATGTAACTGCCCCTTACCCCTCGCAAGCTAAGACACTCAGCTAGTATTACCCTACAAATTGAACAAATTAACAAAACTAGATCGAAAGTTCCAACCACGTTAGAGTTCGGGCATCAAGAGGATTCCATGTTTTATGAGTTGGCGCCATACTCGACACACAATCATATTCAGAATACGTTTCTGTCCATTGAAACTGTATCTTTAATACATTTAACGAGGAATAATCGTTTTACTTTATACTTACTTAATCCGCTTTCCCTTCGTTTCCCACAAAATAACCTTTCGACTCATTGTTTTGTAAGTTGTTTGTGCAATTTTTTTTTTCAAAATAGAATACACTTACTTTCGAAAGTTGGGTGTGCTCTTAGAGTCATTTCGATGTCAGCTAAAGCACCGTGATGGTTTCACATATTTGTTGTTAATGCCCTAGAGCCAGCAGGGGATGTCACCCATGGATTCTACCAAGATGTTTCTACTGTACCACATAATGGCACTAGGCGGCCCGTGGACTCCTTGCTGCTCACAAAGCACCCCGCGCTGTGGAACTTGATGCGCCTTCTTAAAGCCTTCTCCCGTGCTCTTGTAGAGAGACTCTCCAAGTCTTTGATCGTAGGAGGAAGAGTTATTTTCCCGAGGCTGCTGTCCTTGTTCCTGCAGGTTTCTTACATTTTGCGGCAGGACTTGCTACAAAGAATATTCCCCCTTCCCCCTCAACCTTTGCAGTGTGGGTACCCCCTTCAATTTTGCAGTGCATTTTCCCCTCCTTATGTCCTACTAGCTGGTTATGGGCTTGCAGTCTAGTCTTTCATTAACCGCTTGATATAGCGAAAACATAACACGTAAGGTAGCACACCACTCATGATTGCCCCATTTGCATGCACAATAAATTAGATTCGTTCTCCTCTCCTTGGATCCTTCTAAAAGTTTTCAAAGGGGACATGGTATCCCTCTTGCAAAAGCTCGAAAGCTGGTGTTTCATAGACCTTTCAAATGTTATACCATAAACGTTTAAATTCGGGAGTAATACAAACAAATACAAGCCGATAAAACTTGTCATTTCTCATGATTCTTGAACAGTTTGTGCTTAAACTCATATACTACAACATCCAAATAAAAAAAAAGCAATCAAATTTTATGAGTTACAGAGTATTAAACCAAAAGGCCAAAAGGCTTAGTGAGTTCTTGCTACATGGATATAAGTTTAGTATAATGGTTTCAAGTTAACAGAACATTGTAAACTTCTATTAAGATATAACTATGTAAAAATAGATCCCACAAATTGATACTAGTGAACAAGATTATATGCACACACAAGGGTGGACTGGGGAGGAAATTTGACCCATAGGGGCCCCGTCGCATGTGATTAAGACTACCAAAATCGTAATTAGCATACAATAGCAGCCAGTGGCGCCTCCAGAGGTTGTTGATGCGGGGTGGGGGCAGAAAAGAAGATGTTGCTCAAGCCCACCCCAGATACACCCAGAAATACGGTATAAATGGGCATATTCGCATGGAGGTAGCTTGCACCCGGAGCAAATCTTTGCTTTGTCACTTTGTGCAGGTACAGGTGCAGGGTCTAAGGTGGAGGGAGTGTCCCTCCTCTTTGAGATATTTTTGTTCATTTAAGTTGGCTTAGACGCAAAATAGTGCTATCTTTGCCAAATTTTCGAACTGACCATATATTTTAAAACATTCACAATTAAGGGAATACCGTACTTTTGAGTGACTGTAAATGAAAGGTGTGTTGACTAAGTGGAGGGTCAATAACTCTTCCCCTTGAAAAATCTTGTTTAAGTATGAGGTAGTTTAAATGCAAAATGCATGAATCTTTGTCAAATTTGCTGTACCAGTATATGCTACTCATGATATTACATTGCTCCAAGATTCCCTGCTGATGCGGAGTCCTTGCAAAGGTCGAATAGGGAACTTTTGTCGTTAAAGTGCTTTCAAATTTGTCAGAATAATGTATTATTGCCCCAACAATAGCTATGAGATATGAAGTCTGTATATTGTGACGAAAGGGCAAGAAGCGCGCCTGAATGTTGCGTTTAAAAGCATGTCCATAACAAAATTTGTGGGCAGACTTAGCACTGATAAATATCCAATTCCTAACAATATACATCCGCAAATTAGAGGACGATCGTCCGTCTAGTAATTCGTATAAGCTTTTAATTTTCATAAAAAATGTCTTTCCCTGATTTCGACTACTTTACATTCTTGCAATGCTCTACTACTCCATAATGACTCCTTTGCACAAATCAGCGTAACCTGGTAATTGTAAAACCCTCACCGATGGTCATGAGAATGTAATTGAGACGGTATTGATAGTAAACACGGATACGCCGAGGTGAGGCTGCACGTGCGCGAAGCGCGCGAAAATTTTGATACGTTGGGGAAGGATTTGTGAGAATTGTGATAGTTTGAGAGCAACTTGTGAAAAAATTTCATCAAAAACTATTCATCGTTCATTCAGAAACACATCTCATCCTACCCCTTACAGAAATATATATATATATAATTGTGGCTCATTTTCGGAAATCGATTGGGTGAACGTGCCCCTCAATCCCCGGGGTCGGCGCTACTGATGACAGCTCCATGGCCTGATAGGATACCAAGTTTGATGGTGAAAAATGTTTTCAAATAACTCAGAATAACTCAGAATCCACCTTTTTTCTTGATAAAAAGTTTTTTGATCACTATACGTTGCCACCATCCCCACCTGACATAAGTTGTCAAACTCCGATCACTTGAGCCTTGCATGGTCTATGATGTTTCTTGCTGACGTCAGATCCTTCAGCAAGACGACAGGCTGAATTTCTTAAACCAATAAAAGACGTGAATAAACACTTGAATTCTTAGTTAAATTAGGAATGATGTCATCAACTTAAATGCCATCAAGTATATCTTTTTCGATATCCATTAGCATAAATGCTTCCAGATTTTCCTCCGAGATTGCTGAAATCTTTGTAAGCAGATTCACGGAGTCCATACCTGTACAAAGGCCTGAAACAACAGCAGTTAAAGCAGCTTCTCCAAGCTTCAAATGTGCTCTTCTAGGTAAGAGCGCACCAATACAGAATGTCTACAACGGCTTTTCTCGAACACACTCAGCTAGTGAAAAATCGTGTCTACAACTTTGTCCGTGTGCGAGTAATTATTTCACACTTTGTCCATGTATTTACGCCCCAGACCGCACTTTTTGGGGGTGGATTCCACATTCCGTTCGTTCTGGGGGACCCCGCCAAAGGAGCCCCAAAACTATAGGTCACTGAGGTTATTAGTTAATCCAGCCCACAAAATCGCTGTATATACTTATGGCACATGACGAAAGGGGCTCCAAAGGGGTGGGGCCCTGCGGTAAATTCCCCGGTATCCCGGTGGGCTAGTCCGCCCCTGTGCATTCATCAGCTTGTCGCTTTTTAATTTGGGTGCTACTTGCCAGAATTATGACCCAAACACATTTTATACTTGACAAAACATGTTACATGCCTAAACAGAAGGACCCCTGGTGACCTCAATTGACGTAAAGTTAACTTCCACCAAAAATAGAAATCATGCTATCATAACATGGCACTCATATGCCACATATGGCAGTTATAATAAATATCAAGTTTACATAGTTTTCCACTTTGACCTCCCTGGACCTCAACTGACCTTCACATCTACCAGATACCGAATATTGAGCCCCCACACGGCAAGCATCAGATTTATACATATTTCTCTTTTTAAGATGTCATCACGTTCATAGGATTTTCACAATCTGACCTCTAGTGACTTACAATACCTTTGACCTCAACTAAACACTTAAGGACCATTTACTCAATATGATGCACTTACATGCAGTTTGACCTCTGGTGACCCCATATCTTGTGATCTCCACCAAAGTTTACAAGGTTCTTGTATTTACATGGGACACCCACATGCTATGTATGAGATTCATCGATGTTTCCCGTCTTGAGATATGGTGTTTATAAGGTTTACACAGTTTGACCTCTTGTGACCCTAATGACCTAGACCTCCACTAAAATAATAGGGATCACCTACTGTTCTAGGAGTATCAACATGCCAAGGATGAGACCCCTCCAGGTTACCCAACTTCAGATATCGTGTTTACGAGCAAATTTCAAGATTTTGCCCAGTTTGCCCTCTGGTGACCCTAAATGAACTTTTGCTTTCACGAAAACTAATAGGGACCATCTTCAAGTATGTAACGTGCCTTTTGACTTTTCGTGTCTCCAATTGACATTCGACCTCCACCAATAAAACAAAAGAGATGATGTACATAATATTGGTCATCCACTTGCCGAGAATGACAATCCTCAAGTTTATCCTTCTTGAGATACCGTGTTCACAAGAAGTGCCACATACACACCCATACACACATGACATCACGATGCAAAAATTGCCTTTGATTTCGTATTGTTAATAATGTTTTTTTTTTAGTTTTGACCGCCAACCATTCCCGGATAAGTTACACTCTGTTAACGATCTCTAATAGATGAGAATTAAATATCAGGAACTGCTGTCCTTGTAGGGGAATGGGGATATGAATTTAATGAGTAAACTCATTAACTTTCAAATGAAGCAAATAGTTAAAAAGGAAAATACTTCATCTTGCATTTGCTAAAGTAAGCTGCTTAAATTAGCAGTGTTTATAGAGTTAATTGTGATAGATTGTGAGCATTCAGATGTTATTACACAAAATCAGCTCAATGTATAACTTGAAAGAGTTTGGATATTTCTTACCTTTGCAATATAGTTCCATCCTGGAAATAAACGGACTGCCGGACCAAGGTCCATTGATATGGCATGTCACTTCAAACGGGGAACACTTTCCTCCTAGTGCAAATATCATCGTTTTCATTGAAGTCCAACTGTTTGAGACGCTTTCTTCCGGAGGAATCAAAGCAATAATTTTTGGATCCAAGGACGGAAAGGAGCAGGATAGCTCTGCTGCCGGTCTTGTGCCATCAACCTTGCACACGACTTTTTCTTCAGTAAGATTCGAAACCTGTCTTCTACACTCATCAGCAAATGTGCATCCATCAAAGCATGAAATATTTCCATCAGGTGGAATTGATTCTTGGACATTATATGAAACGCGAATAAAGTCTTTTTCTTGTTCTGACACACATGTGTATTTTCCTTCATCGTCCTTTGTGAAATTAGATATAGTTATTGTACCATCTCGAGAAGCATTAATATCTTTACAAGTCTTTACAGTCTTTTGTTTAATCCAAGACACTTGTGAAAAGTTTCCAGTACAGCTGATGATACGTTGTTTCCCCTCTTCAATAAATATTGTGTCGTTAGAGTAATTGGGTGGTGGAATAAGAAGTAATGATGCATTTCTGGACGAAGGTGGTACGGCTCTTCCGGATGGTTTACATGATAATGCAATGATGTCTTCCTCTACAATGATTTCAAGTACCGAATGGGACTTTATAGTCTTCCCCAAGGGAGGCGAATCTGGAACACATTTTTGGTTTTGAATAGCTAAACCTGAACTGCGATTGTACCATGTAAGATCAATCCGAGGTTTTCCTTCCATTTCACATACAAAGAGTTTCGGTCCTCGATGAGCACAGCTATGACAATTTTCTGAACGGCACATTACTTTTTCAGACATATAAATGGGAACCCTTGAAGAGGGTCTGCAGAAATTACGGATTTCGCTGCTGTTGGTTAATTCCCTAATGGAAGGATATTCACGTAACGGAGGTTCTAAAAGACGAATAGATACAACGAAGCTATAAAGTCCATTGAATATACTTGAAGACCCTGTCCGACGTGATCTATTCGTGTTTAAAAAAACATGTTACTACACGAAAGGTTATTCAAAGACTGTTGTTCTGAAACTTAATCTTTTAAGTTAATCATCCATACCACAAACCAAACAAAGTAATAAGTCGGGACAATCATTCCCAAGGCCGAGGAAGAGGCAGAGACAGGAAGCAGCAACCGCCTTGCAGGGACCAGCCACCGTGCACTGATGTGTGTACTAATGATTTAAAATGCAATAGACCTAATAGCATAGGATTAAATAGTGTAAGATTGAATGGAAAAATCTAACCCCAGAAGGAATTCCGTGCCAAAATGGATTTCATCTTCTGACCATGTTACTTCGGAAGTAATTTCAAAAGGGAGTGGTTATAAACTCGCCGTTAGAGTTTAGGCGTGGCTAGCTTTGAAAATGGTGAAATATTAATTAAACAGGCATAAATTAGGGCTAAAACTTAAGATTACTTTATTTCACACCAGCATTGCAAGAAAATCTTCTCATGAGTGACCATCTTAGTCTAAAACCACTTAACAACAATTTTCTTGATTTATCCCACTTATCTATCAGTATCAATACAATTATAAAAACAAGGGGGATATATGACTTAACTTTGAAAAAGCTGTAAGAGCAGTTATCACCTAAAAAGACATAATTCTTAAATTTTGCGGAAATCCGGACATAGAGGGAATAATGATTAACAACACAACTTTTATGCATTAAGCACATGAATTTTCATTTTGCAATTTGGCAAATGTTTTGACCGACGGTTGATCTTAATACTTTAGATAAAGACTGTGGCGGTCATGACAGATTGAAAGACTGGACTTGTGCAAAAAAAGTGTGTTGATTTGTATAACAACTAGTAACCGTTCAAAATGAAAACCTCAGTGTTCCAACCAGTTTCCGAGTTCCCTAATTGTTTGATATGAAAGAACTGTCATAGGCATCTTGCAGTTGGTTTCAACGAGTACGTAGTCGGAGGTCTTACTCGATTATTGTAAGGGTATATAATTATTTACTATGTAGAGGCCTTCAGTTTAGCTCTCCCATACACAATTCAACTCTACGTGTATTTGAGATGAGGGAACTGAGGGCGCAGTTGCAAAGCGGTTTGTAGCTGTTATGGGATTTTTCCAACCGAACGTCTCGTTTTGTTTGAGATTTTGTACACTATGTAAAGAAGAAAAACTAGGAGATGAGTTCAATTATCTGTTTGAATGTCCGTTATTTTTTCAATCAAGAAAAATTATATTGTTCCTTATTTTCATAGAAACCCTAACACCTTGGAAATACAAAACTTATTTCAATCCAAAAGCAAGAAGACTTTACTTAATTTTAGTTTATTCTGTGGTACAATTCTTAGGTGTTTTTAGATTCTCAGGTGGGTTTTTACATCAACCTTTTCCTTGTACTTAGTTTGTGCCCATTTGTGATATGAGTCCGTAGAGTCATACTTGGTTATTTGAACACTAAAGTGTTCATTTAGTGTCAGAAATTGTGTTCATATGTTCATGCTGTATCTAGTAGTTTTTCCGTTTTTCTCCATTTTTTACCCTTTTCTCATTATTGTCTCTTATACCCCGTCAGGGGAGATGAAGATGAATACACTAACTGAACCGAAGGTGGGTAAACACCCTCATTCTACCCAAATTGTTGTAACAATGATTCATTAGAGAAACAATAACATAGAGTAAATGGTTTAGAGGATTTAGAACCCCAAAATCAATTTGGGTATAAAAAGGAGCATTTTTATATGACAAACAGCCGAGCTGGCCAAAGGTTAAATGTGCCCGTTAGGATACGTTATCCACTGTCATACGCGGGGGGGGGGGCATTGGGACATGTCCCCAATCACGGGTAACAATTTTTTTTTTTAGATCCTAAAAATACGTTATAATGTAACACAAATTTTACTTCAAAATGTAGCATACGTGGCACCAGATTACATGTAAGGCCGTCTAATTTTTCAACAATTTTCAAAGGGGAGGGGCTGTCTCCCCATGGCCCCCCTCACTGAAGCCAATTTTTTTTAGTTCCTAAAAATACGCAAATTTTGTAAAACAAATTTTACTGAAAAGGGTAGCATGTGTGGCACCTACTGCATGTAAAGACACCTTATTTTCAAAAATTTTCAAAGGCTCCTTTTAGACCCCTTCCCCAGGCCGGCGATCACTGATGCTCTTTTATTTAAGTTCCTAAAAATACGCAAATTTTGTAACACAGAATGTACTAAAAAGGCAGTATATGTGGCACCAGATTGCATGTAAGGAACCTAATTTTTCAAACAATTTCATACTGCATGGCCCCCCTTGAGAAAAGTTCTGCGTACGCCTCTCACGGTTTCTTATGGGGTTACGCTCGCTGACGATTACGGTAGTACTTTTCGACATGAAAATTATCATTACAAAAGTTTGATGACACTACACCAAGAGTCACGAAGAGTGTCTCTTTATTTCAACTTGCCAAAAGTCATAATTTAAATCATTTGTTCCTAAGTGGCCGGTCGTTTTTAAAGTCAGTTGAGTATCGACGTGTAGTCTCCACTAGGATTGCAGAGAAGCATGACTTGGTAGAAACAGCATTGTCACGGGTGTCATGTTAAGTGTTCTTTTGTGTAACGTAAGATGCCCAAAGATCGCCACTTCAGCATGTGTTTTTCATGCATCATTCATCTAATTTTCTTCTGTAAAACAATAAAATCACTCTCACCGCAATACGAATCTAGAGAAACAACTTAAGTCCAGGAAATCGTCATAGGTTGGAAGCAATTCAAAATCACAAGTTCAATCTGGGAACTTAGGGCGCCATTTCCCTGAGGTCTCCACTACACACATTCAACGACAACATATACAGGAACGACAATTTTATTATGGAAGGTACATGTCAAGGTATTATGCTGCTTGGTGGTTTTGCAGGCCCGCACGCGGCCTTTTCCAACGGAGGGTTCAAATAGACGTGTCATATGACGTCATGTTTTGCTTACGGGAACATGTTAAGGGCACATGTGGAACAAACATGTTGTGCACCCTACATCACTATACTTCACTACAGTTTCTGACTGCAACGTGTATGCACGATATTTTTTACACGCACCTGTGGCGCCACTGCCTGTCTTTGAACTTTCAGGAACTACCGATTATGGGGTGCGGGCGATGAGCACAGAAGAGTTGTTGTTTGAAAAGAATGTATATCAAGAAATTTATACTTAAATTCCTGTTTATCATGCTACGCAAGTTACGTGTCTCTTTAAATTATATTTGAATGGTTCATGTTGCCCTCGTAAAGAGAAATAATGCGTTTGAAAAAATATCACAAAGTGACACCAATGTAATCGCATTGTGGTTGTTTCACCCTTTCAAAACATGAATCACAAATAACTGTGTTTTCTTCGATCAGTTCGAGCAATATGTGTCGATTAGAATCGCAGAATTTAATTCTTGGTTGATTCTTGGTGACTTCAACATCCACTGGGATGTAAAAACAGATCCCGATATGATTAAATTTGCGAATGTTTTGAACAGCTTTAGTCTGGTTCAAAATGTGGAATTTCCTACGCATCAGGCTGGTCACATTATTGATTTCATCATATCAAAACTTTGTGCTAACATTGCCATTGAAAACGTGGAGCCAGGTCCCATGATATCGGACCATGTGTTTGTGACCTGCAAACTAACCATAAAACGACCAAACATTGCGGTCAAATCGGTTACTTATCGCAAATTCCGAGGTATCGACGATGCTGACTTCCGTAAAGATCTGTTGGATTGGGCTGACAGTATGAATGCTATTGATAACTTACAAGAATTGGTGGCGTCCTATAATTCACAACTTGTTAACATAATTAACACGCATGCTCCTGAAAAGCACAAAACGATCTTTGAACGTGCGAAAGTACCATGGTTCTCGGACATTCTTCGTGAACACAAGCGAAAGTACCGTCAGTGCGAGCGTCTTTGGCGTAGCAAACGCACCGCTGAGAGCCTTCAACAGCTGCGACGGGCACGCAATTACTATCACCATCTTGTGAGAAAGGCTAAATCCTGCTTCATGTCA
>WURT03044244.1:2573-14600 GCA_009936505.3 Holothuria glaberrima
CGCATTCGTTACGATTTGCACTCCATCTCATGACCATTATTAAGGTAATAATACCAATGGAGCTATTCTGATCACCACTCTTTTCCGAAAAACTGTGGTACATCTCTAACATATGAAGGGCCTCGCATCAATATGGGATCTTTCAATTTAAATTGTAGCATAATGTAGAAGGTGTGAAGTACGTATTTTCTGTTGAACAGTTTTCAAAAAAAAAGTGCCAAGTGCTTCGCGCACAGCCATTATCGGTATAGATGATGACTGTTAATACACTTACAACGAAAAAACATTCTGGGAAGCGCTTGTTAGTCCCTTCACCTCTTTTGCTTTACCTATCACGGAGGTCTATCATCACCTCACTGCAGCTACACTCTCCCTACCTCCCATTTCCCATCGCTGGAAGCTTTTTGTCAGGATTTTTATTCAAAATTAGTGAAAATACGATAGCTGTGAAGTTCTTAGCGTCATACCGTATAGTGTCGTTTGGATGTCAGGTAATAAGCATCATGACATTGCCCCATTTTATATTATTAATCTAGAGCTACCCGGAGACCGCATAAGGTGGCCACCAGCCTAAGATACTCTTTTATAATGCCCAACGAAGCAAAGGAAAATAATAATAGTCCAAGAATGTTTCTGGGGACTCCACGCAAGTATTGTTGCTTAAAAATTTTCCATAATAGAAGGCAGTAGAGTAACCAGATGGGGTGCTACAGGGGGTTTGTTGACAGCATACCCTTCTCTTACACAACATACTCTCTTCTTTCTAACCAAAATTACAACTTACTAAATTATGGTCATTTTCCGGCCACATATAATAAGTTCCAAATATATCCTAAAGATAGCACAATTTGCATTTAAGCCACCTTAAATTAACGAAAATTTCTCGAAGGGGGACGGGGCACCCCTCCCCTTGCACCCTCCCCAGAACGGCACCTTCAGTATTTAGTGGCAAAGGAAGGATCCTCCACTGTTGTGTACAAACACAGATGAGGGGCCAATAAAATATATTTTACACAGACTAGGGGCTGACTGAAGTGGCATTACGAGGTCATCTGTGGTGTACGCCCAATCACCAAACCCTTAAGGCGCCTATGATCTAAGCCACAGCCAGAGAGGGACACCCCTTCCCCTTTGACCTTTCGCCTATGACGGAAATCACTAATCGCCCAAAGGATCAACTTTCTTGCAATTTTTACCATTCGAATCAAAGTGGTATGGTATGAATGATAAGAGTTTGAAAAGGCCTGTGTATTTGCTATAGTCTTCTTCACAAAAATGGTCATTTCTAGTGCATGAAAGTAGCATGCTGGAGAAATGGGAAATGATAGCACCATTTTGCTTATAGACCGTATTCTGAGACAATCATTTGAACGGCCATCACTCCACCACAAGCCATCGCCAACCCCCCCCCCCTTACAGCAAAACCTGGATCCGCCCTAGCAATACTGTTTTTAAATGCAACTAAGAAACCTAGAAAACTGGATCTAAACACCGTCGGTCTCCAGAGATGAGTTTTACAGTTGAACATGTAATTACCAATCCTTGAAATATGATAAAAAGCATAAGATGAACAATTTACCAGCCAATTGCAAATAACGTTTTCATCCAACCAATGCAGAACGAAATATCACGCAGTGCAATGCCAACCAACATCCTTTTAACTGTCACTGTGTGCAAACTAATACATATGGCAGTGTGAAGTTTGGCAATCCTAGCAAATGCTACTGTGACACATCATCTGGTGGGGAGTGTTTATGGCTTCCTCAAGATTGTTATCAGCTGTATGAAGGTGGTGTCCATCAAGATGGTGTGTATACGATCCACACAACGAGGTGCCCCCAGCTGAGTTTCAATGTGTATTGTGACATGACTCAGAGAGATGGGGGATGGACGGTAAGAATGCTGCAAGACGTGATAATAGTTATATTACTTTTCACTTTAAATAAGAAATTGCTATACAATTTCACATTGTTGGTTCATTTTTATTTCTGCTACTGTATGGTGATGATGTCTTTACATTTACCTAAGGTTTTACGTAGACATGTGTATTTTCAGCATAGAAATTTAAATTAGTGAGAACGCTGACATAGTGCATCGCTGTGTACTTAACAGATAGGCCACTAGAAATGTGGAAGAGATTCGGCTGCATGGCAGGCAAAAGTCTTAAATATCATTTGTGTATCAAAAAGAGGTGTAGTGGGCTGACATACGGCATCGTTGTGTGCTTGACCAGTAGGCCACTACAAAAGTGAGGGGGCTTCTGTTGCACGGCAAAAGGCAAGAACATCGTTTGTCTAAAAGAGTTATAGTATTTATTTATCCTTGGAAGTGAAATGTCATTTTATTTGTTTTGAGAACGATTTTAAGTATCCAAAAAAAGAAAAAAATCATAGTACCTGTAGGTTTCAATTTATACTGCTGACTTCAAAAACATGTAGTTTCTTCTCTCATAAAAGGACAAATGCAATATAACGTTTATATTACGTCGTACCGACAACTAATTGAATGGCTCCCGTTAGCAAGAGATAATAATCCTTCTTTACTTACTACAACTTTCAGTGTATTGTAGAGAATGGAGATCCCATGCAAATGCTACACGTTGAAGGTACCTGAAGATGTGTGCACGATGAGGCCATATATTATACTGGGGATTTTAAATCGTTCATATATGAAATTAATCAAAATCCCCTGAGTTCAAAGGTCAAGGCCTAGGGACTTATTACGGGAGTTGTGAACATCTTCTAAACTGAAAACACTATTGACTCAAAACTTTCGTACGTAGGTACCCGCCAATGTTAAAATGGGTCTCGCAGACATTGACACTTACAGACTGAAGGTCAAATGATAAACAGATGTATTATTTGTGCCATACAGCTATTAGGAAGTATGAAATCTATTAGATTATTTTAATTTCCATATCCTTTAAACTAAGTTACCTTAAGAGATTGCTAAAAAACCCTAACACTTTGAACACAACCACATGCCTAACTCATGACGAATACTTACTGAGCTACCAGCAAGCCTTTATAATTTTTCATTCTAACCCAGAAAAAAAGTAGGCTACGTGTTAAAATTTCCCTCACTTCTCACATATTACTCAGCTGGACCTATTTTATATCGGGGGCCCACATTACTCTGTCTGCGTTGCACTTAACTATCCACTGAAGTTCCCATTTACTGATAATGCTTTAAGACGCTCAGAATAAAACAAAAGGAAAAAACTGTTGAATGACCTTCTTAATGTTGCGCATGTTACTCTTGGCAAGAGATTACATCAGGGAGATTCATAATACATAATGTTATCACAGTCCAAACAATCTGCCTTAGGCAAAAGCTTGCAGTTTACGTTCTCAAATATTTCTAACTCAATTCTACTTGATTCTGAGATATAAAACCACTGAGTACACCAAATGTCCATTCACAGACTACACGAAATGAAGTTAATGTACAAACAATCAGATTGGTCTACAGGGTAACGATGTTTTAGTGATCTTTATAGTTTGAACTCTTTCTTTTTCACAAATCATCACGTTACAGCAGTCAACACAATTTGAAATAGGATAATTCTTTCCTAATTCATGTATCTATTTTCAAACATTTAACATTTGACAAAAGTTTTTCAAGAAATTTATGAATTGTGATTCATAATGATCCTTCCTGGTTACTCAAATATGTTACCTTTACAATATGTTACCGTTAATAACATATTAAATAATTAAAAGGAATTTAATGTAGATGTGCAAATAATGTTAAATTATGTTTGCACGACCCTTCTGCCTTAAGAATAAAGCAGAACTTTGTTAGTAATTTGAAGGTGAAAAGAGAAACTTTTATTATAATGATGGTTTGTGTGTGCACGTGAGTGTGGTATGTATGATGAAACGAGCTTCGAAATGTCATAAGTGCGCTTTCATAAGTATCAGAAGCATCCTTTTTTGGGTTTAAAGTTTTGCTAAAAGTTAGTTAAAGGTCATCTGAGGTTATTAGAGGTCAAAGAAAGAGAAGTGCATGTAATAATGAGTGTATGGATGAATCGTTTTATTTTTGCAACCCTAATGTTTTGGCAGAGGTTAATTTAAGGTCATCTGAATACGATAAAGCTCACAACTGTGAAACCTGGTGATCATATTTTCTCCATGACAGTAACAATGACCAACATCATTCTTTATTTTCGATTGCTTTATTTTAAGCAGATTGATCCATTTGTCTTAGTGGAGAGAGGAGGTCATCTGAAATTTATCTTTATCTGTACTACCTCTATAGAATTCTCTTCGTTTAAAAGCTGAGCCACGCCTTTGTGTGATGTAGTGCTTCACTCGAATAAGTCCTATATAATAAAGCGAACGATAACGTCTCAAGTTAAGCAGGATAGTTTACTTTCATGCTAGATCTTTTTAACATGACTAAGATTAACACCAATGTCTGAAGTGGTGATGACTCCTGCCAGTATTTATTTAATATTTTCCAAGTTGCATGACTATATTTTGGAAGAAGTACATTGTAAATGTTATTAGGCAGACTGCAACATATCTTACATCAGGTCTCAGATAGGAAACATTCAAAGTAATTATTGAAGCTCTATTCTTGAGCATTTAAAGGGAGTTCACACTTCAAGTTATATCATCCTTGACACGGATAACGTCTTTGTCCTATTTCCCTCCAATCGACAGGTATTCCAGAGACGCAAAGTTTCTGCTAGCTCTGAGACTGTTACCTTCAACCAAAGTTGGTCTGAGTACGAAAATGGGTTTGGAAATTTTGAAGATGAATTCTGGCTAGGCAATGAAAAATTGTGCCATTTAACTCAGCAACAAAGATACAAACTTCGTGTAGATACCTCCCACTCTTCCTCCATTTACACAAATTTCAGTATTAGCTGTTCAAGTCTTAACTACACTATCCTTGGCATTGGATCACTTTCTAAAGGTACGTCCGTGATTCACCAAACACAACTTTTGAGAGACTGTAATCTTGTTCCGACTCCAAAAGACTCACAATTTTCCAGTGTTAGGTTAACTCTTAAATAAAACGATTTTTTTTTCTCTGGGGCTATGTAATGACATTCGTTCGCTATTGTGAAGTGGTTTTGTATGTAAATGTGTACGGTTGCAAAATTGTAGTAAATTTACAATGCAGTCAGAAGAAGACTGACAGATTACGTCACTTAAAGGACTGTAATCACGGTGGACGGCAAAGGCGGCATTTTTCACATACAAAGTATTTTGTACAATATTGTGTACGTTCATTTCACTGCTGTATGCAAGTACACAGTCCTATTTAGCTGATGTATTCGGTTTCCAACTCTCGCTGTACAGATTTGCAATATTGTAATGTTAGCAAAACTGATGATGTTACTAGCACGTCTTCCATATACATTGGTGTACACAACGAAAACAACAAATTTATTGTAAATGCATCATTACGCCTGTCTAATATTTTAGCTTTTAAGGAGGTGTTTGCTTAAAGAACGGAACATCTATTGAAACTCTGGTTGTGTAAAAACTTGTCTTATTTTAGAGTCTGTACAAAATTTTATTATTTTGGTGTATATCTCATACATATCGATGAGAATTATAGCTTAACATTTATAGCCAAGTTGGTTACTTTCATGGATTGATGGCCATGAATGTCGGTGCAACCCAAACATTTTGTATCCTCTTGAACACCATGAGAGAATTACAGAACATTTTTGAAATGAAAGTAAGTTTTCACAAAATTGTTGCTTATGACAAAAATTGAATCAATCTCTAAGGAAATCAACGTTACTTATTTTCTATATCAGCATTGCATGGCTTCAATTGCAAGAATAAAATAAATGTTATTGTGCCTGGATTCAAACTTTTACTCATAAAGCCTAAAATTAAACTTTTGTCATGTATGGAATCAATTGCTTTTAATAATGTAGTAAGACGTCAAGTTTCAAGTTATGGTCTGAATTCAGGTTCTTTGTAATTGAAATCTGAAATCAAGGTTCGTTTGTGATGTCCAAGTTAAAGAAAGTTCACTGTTCTCTTTTCAACCTCCAGAGAACAGGAAGTTGTGGTAAAATGCAGATATAACTAAAAGTTTAATTTATGTGCATCCTCTTCAGCAATAGGAGCAATTCTATACAGGGTCATAACTGTTGGTATATACCTTCATAGGTGTTATATTTCGTCAACCCCATTTATACTAATAAATTATCTTTAATAAAAAAAACCACAGAGACAGCGACTTTCGAACCAGTACTCTGAAAGTGAATAAAGCTGTTTACCTCCAGGAAAGGAAGAATTGTCGGACTCTAAGCCAACACCTCTGCTATATGTAAACGAGCAAACGAGGTGTACGACTATACTTCACCATTAGATATTGATTCTTGTTTGTTCTTAAGTTAGTACCCATTTGCAAAATGTGGCATGAGTGCCAATTGGTATTTATAAAAACAAAACATCAAAGCGCTTTGATACATACAACTTACTTTGTCACTAAAGGGACTATAAATGTTTAAAGAAACAGGGAAATCCTCTTTCTGTTATCTCCAGACGTAGCAGACGTGACCGCCTGTGTTTATTTTCCAGCATCTTTTATGCTAACTGAACTTAAAGAACAATACAAATGAGATTACCGTCGATAACTCTCAGAATAAAAGATTTAGTAACATCCTTTGCTTTAATTTATTCAAGGCTTTTACTTCACACCATAACCACTAGTCCTTTTATCGGGAGCCATCATGCCACAAACGTAAAACAATTAAACCATTTGCCATGGGGAATAGTAGGCAAAATGATGTGTAACTAGAATGCCTCTACAGTTAAATAGAAGTGGTTAAACATTTGGAATTCACCGTCCGTCCATGATTGACTAATACTTTGTTTTGTTGCCATCCAGGAGCAGACTATGCTGTGAATGGACTCTCCGGTTATACTAATATGGAGTTCAACACTTGCGATCGACGTGAAGATTGTGAATGTGGGTGGTGGTGTTGTCCAGACTGTGACAAGGCAACAAACCTTAATCTTGGTGGAAACTCGGCAGAAATGATATGGGGTAAAATTCCAATCACCTATAGTGAAATGAAGCTTAAACCTTTCAACTAGTAGCCAGTAGCTACTACAATAGTGTATATAATTTTTTCCATGAAAAAGTTAGGTAACGACTTATCCTACCCGAATTGACCATTTCAACATTGTTTATATGTGTATCTGAAGTTAGAATTCCATAAAATTGTATGGATTATTGATCTGTGATAGAGTCATCTTCGAGATCGCTGGCGGATTGGAAGTAGCAGCCATTTGGAATCTACTACTGGAAAACTTCATGCTTAGTAAACGAATAACGCTACGAGTTTGATTTACGTACCGCTTTTAATCTTAATGGAGAAATTTTTCATTTTTTGGTCATAACAGTAACAAGACAAATACGAAACAAAGACTGGTATAAGTAAACCCTGTGTGCCTATGAAAGTGATGCATGTGTTTTCCGTTTATAGTGTTACACTTTTAGGCTGGAAATTTATTTCCTTCTCATGAAAATTTTGTAGTAAGAAACTGTTTCTCTTTGTTAGAAAGAGTTTTGGAATGAACAAAATAACTTAACACCAAAATCACTATTGCATAACAAGAAAGGGATAATTGACATTTTATAAGTCGTCACAACTTTGAGCTGGACTGCTTGCTGATGAGGTATTTATATTACAATCGATTTGTTGGCGTAAATAACTGTACCGATCTGTCATCAGCTCTACCCTCCCCCAAAGGAATGGGACGTTACAGTTGTGATTTGCAACATTTTTGAGTATAGGAGTTCTGCTTAGAGACATTTGGTGACATTTTATAACTGAATTATAGGAACTTTTACAGTAACTTAAATTCCACACCCAGTTATAAAGCCGGATAATTTTCTACAAACGAAGGTTTATAAAAACGATTTATACATGTCATGTCCAAAAGTGATAGTTGCGCCCAGTGGGAACATGTTCTTTATTGTGTAATTACCTTACATTTTCTGTATCGTTGATATTAACAACAACAAACTCTTGTCTCAAACAATAATAATCAAACGATACTATAAGAATTTTTTTTTTACAATTTATTTTCTGTAGAGTAAGCAAACCAATATTGTAAATGTAATCGGGTTATTTAGTGTGAATTCTCAAACACAACGTGTGTCATTGCTTTCAATGCATACCATTAGTAGAAGACCAATTGAATATTGTTTTTCCTTTTGTAAAAAGGTGAAGATAGCAGTCAGAACTAGTGAACAGATGAGCAGTTTGTTATCAGAATTAATAAGGAATGCAAACAATAGAAAGGAAATGTTGGATTGACACATAATTCTAGCGACATTATATTAAATGTGTTGTGGTAATGTCTCAATGGTGATCTCACTGTTTCTGTAATAACCGTACCACACTGAAATGACTTCCGGTGTTGAATGGCACATAAATGTGTCATATAACTCTGGGATTTTTCAGGCAAATAAGTAAGTTTCTGCCAATTCCTTCATAAATATGTAGAACTCAATCTTTGCTACTTTTTTCAGTTTGAAGTAAACAATCATGTTTCAAATCAGGATATATACCATTTCGACTTACAATGAATTTTAAATACATACTGGCTGTTTTGTTTTGAATGTGACTTGCGTGGGAAGAATCTAAATACAAATATTAACATATATAATCTATTCCGAGAAAAATTCCATTTCATATCTGTGTATGTGAAGGTTGTGAAAATAGCTCTTGAAATTAACTGATAATGAGGAATTCCGTGGATTGCTAGCAACTAAGGTTAAGTGTTATACCTTGGTCCATTTAAGTGTATAATTTTCATTATTAATACATACTTTTTGTTTACATGGTTGACGTAAATAATATTGCATGTGATCGAACACTGTGCGTTTCTCAGACCTCTATTTAGACAACTGGACACTGAAAAAGGACAATGAAAAATGCCCGATAGCAACTTTGAAGAATCTCGTATGAGACTATGATACTAATTGGAAACGATGAATTTTTGTTCACTTCAAATGTCTGTGCCATAGTTGACTGATAGTGTGAAAGAGTAAGATAGAGATATTTAAACAGACCTGACTTCTTACGAATTTTCTAATTTAAAAGCTCATCCGGTTACCGACAACACGACACTGTGGACGTTAAGAACAATATTGTATCCTTTCGTTTTACATATAGCATGGGTACTCAATGTAAACATACATTAGTGGTTTTGCTTGAAGATAAATTGCTTGCTGTAGGAAGTTTAAGGGTGCCACACATACTTGTATGACCGGCATATTTCCTCACTTGCTTGTAATATGACGTACCTGTGACGTACATAATGAGCTACATGTGAAAGTTAAGAATGCCTTTGAAAAAACAATTAACTCGAAATTTCATAAAAAATTATCAAAATGATAATGAAACGTGATTAAAATGTTAAGAAATGGAGGCCTCAAAGCAATTAAGTGAAGTGACTTTGTATTAATGATTAGCTGTTTCTAGTTGCAGTTTTAGTGTTTTATTGTGTTCCTGGTTACAGTGAAGTAAAAACATTAGATCTATAGTTACTTAAGCATTTTTCTCCAAAAGGAAAGTGGAGTACAATTAAGGGCATTTGATCGTAAAGCTATTCAAACCTACAGATAATTCGAGGCCTTTACAGAATTTTTGGTAGATTGAACCTCTAGTAGATGTGAAGGTTTTAGTTGTTTATGTTATGGACATGTAAAAATATTTACCCCTCCCCCCAAGCAAAAATAAGCTTCATTACGTTATTTTAAGGAACTCAGCTACATCCATGTAAAGCCTAAAGTGGCTATAAGGGTATCGTTTGAGAGTCCTGCAGTAATAACGCTGCGAGCTGAAATTAGTTTTGACTACTGTAAAGAGCTAATTGAATGGAACATTCAATACTTTTGGCATCTCAATTTGAATGGTGACCAATATTAGAAATTATAAAATATTTATAAATGTTTGCATGTATACAAAGAGATATAAATGTTTTAAATAACAAAAACAAATCCATTATTTCTTTTTAGGCAGTTTTGCCATTTCTAGGCAAGCATACTCCGGCGCCATTTTTGGTCCAATAGAGGTCCCCTGAGATTGGATGTAAAACGTTGTCATAAAATTTGAAAACATTGCAAAATTGTGGTTACATGCTACATGGTAAAATTGTGTATTGTGAGAAGTGAGAATTCATGGTTATACGGGTTGGTTTATGAGTGTCTCTACGGAGGAAGTAAAATACTGTGTACTCCTTTTGGAAACATCTTTACACGGAATGTACTCATTTCAAATTAATATTCATTCAATCGCTGGAGGGTCTAAACACAATACAGAGGAAACAAAAGGAACATTTCACATAGATCAACTCAATTCTTTTGCACTGAGAGAAGTAAACATTCGAAAAAGCAAATGAATATAGCTCAGTAAGAATATTTAGCTTGAAAGTTTTTTAATTTCGTTACTGTGGAGGCATTAACTTTAAAGATTACCTGGGGAAGGGAAGGTGATCTGTGCGAAAGGCAGTATTTCCTTAACTATTGATCAATCTGTTCTGTTTAATATATAGCCCTTGTTTTCTATTTGTTTCATTGTATATATATATATATATATATTGTTTCCTTCGTATTATGTAGGAAGACTGATAAAATAGTCGAGAGATTTTCGATCTATCCGTCCATCCATCCATCCATCTATCCATCTATTTATATATCTATCTGTCTACCTACGTACCTACTTACCTACCTACCTACCTACTGACCTACCTACCTACCTAACTTCTACCTACATCGTGCACAATTTTAGTTTCTGTTTCCCCTGCCTCTATTTCATTGTTCATCAGTTGCATTTTTGCCACCCGATGAAGGGTTTATACCCGAGCCCTCGTGGAATTTTCTGAAAAACTTCAAAGCAATTCTTACTACTTTTAATGGACCAACACATTTCTATATATATATATATATATACATACAAGAAAAAGTAGACAAATGATACTCATGCTATGTTTTAAATGATTATTGCCAACGTTTCGGGTATTCAACCCTTTTACAAAGGTGGCTAATATGAAACTACAACGATACCAGATATGTTAACAAGTTCATACAAAGCAGATTTCATAAAGAGACGCAGACGCACACGTCCAGGCTCGTCATAATGCTACGAGCCTACAGAAGTGGCGCGCACATGCAAAATTAATACAGTGCGTACAATTTCATGAGAAATTATAGAAGAATAAAAGACGCACACGCAAGGAATCGTCATAATATATCCCCCTCAAGAAATCTATTATTTTTAGCCAAGGTCTCAGAATCAAAAGAATTTGCACTAGTGTTGAAGATTTTGAACATCAGCTCGCCATCTTTATTGGCCATCTTCTCTTAAGCGACTATCCACTCAAATTAATAACCAATGAAATTTCCAAACTCTCGAAGTACACTCGCACAGACCTCTTACAATACAAAACTAAGCCTGATAACGACCGTATCCCCATGGTGTTTGACTATCATCCCGCCACTGAAAATTTGTCCAAAATGCTACGTAGTGACTTCAGAATTCTCAGTGAAGAGGAATCCCTTCGCCCCCTTTTTTCCAAACCTCCTCTTCATGGGAGGAGACAAACACTTAATTTGAAGTATATCCTTACTTCCTCCTTCCTTCCTCTAGGTTCCGATAGTACGGGTAATTTCAAATGCAGAAAACCACGCTGCCAAATTTGCAACTTCATCAATTGCGAAACCTACTTCAGACCACCTGGTAACTACTTTACCATCAAACCCCCCAACCTCACTTGTGACTCACAAAATGTCATTCACATCCTTTATTGTACCAAATGTCGACGAGGCAACTATGTGGGAGAAACCGCCACTCCCTTTCGGTTGAGATTCAACAACCACAAAAAATCCATACGAGACAAATGGAGTGGCTTCCCCGTGGCGGAGCATTTCAATTCAGAAAACCACAACATTCACGATATGAAATGCATCCTTATAGCTGCGGATTCAGATCCACTTCTGAAAGAAAAAACAAGAACTGAAGTGGATCCTCCGACT
>WURT03044255.1:0-12599 GCA_009936505.3 Holothuria glaberrima
TCTAGCCATCCGTTATTGAGAATCCTGCACTCTGATTGGTTAAACACTGACCTGTTATTCCACAACACACGGTCAGTTAACGTAAAGACTGATAGCAAATGAAGTTTTTCACACATTTTCGGTGGTAGAATAGGAATAAACCACATTTGTCGGACTATTATTGTCTCATAAACCGTCTCGACTCCAAATTTGGAGTCTCGACGGTTTATTCACCAATAATAGTCCGTCAAATACGATTTATTCCTTAAATATACTTATTCAATTTTCGAAACATTATGGCTGAATCCATAAACATACGGGATATTTTGTTGGGGTCGGGGTTGAGCAGTTCTGCCTGAAAACAGTCCGTATTACTTAGAAAAAATGTCACGAGGGCTCCATTCCCCCCACCCCCCTCCCCCAATCTATCCACGAAAAATGCTTTACAAGGATTAGGAAGGCTGCAAACCTAGTTCCCCAGCTGGTACACCAATGACTGAAGATAACTGTGTAGGGTGGGGAGATTGTATGATTACGTTGACTTCGTAATAAATTCTTTCTGCAAAGCATCATGAAAGGTGTGTCACTCTTTTATTTATACATAACATACCCCTAACATTCATATAGTTGGTAACATTGTATGTAAAGGGTACTATAAGCATAAACTACTTGAAAAAAAAATTGGTTGAAAAAGAATCTCATGTGCCAAAAGCAGGAAATTCCGTTGCTGAGATATAAAATATTAAACTTTACAACCGTACTTGAAAATGATTGATAGCACAATAGGTTGTATCGTAAATAAATGCTACTCTTGTCTCTTGTATTACTAGAATAACTTTCTTTCGTGTTTTTATTTCTTTTACTGTAGCGTTTGTTTGCTTTTTTTTTGGGGGGGGGGGGTTCATATTTTTGACATGCAACCAAAATATTTTTTTATTTAAAAATGATACATTTAGGTCTCCTGATAAAAAATCCCTTCCAATCATTTGCGATGAATATCTTTAACCGATCTCAAAACACACCTTATCAAATTTTTACCTTGCCGAGATTTTTATAAAGGCTATGCAAAAACTATGACGTGGGGTGTTTCACAGTGTCTGTATTTCTTTGCAATTTTTTTTTATAAATTGTCTGTTAATTACTGACTATATCTAGTCTGTAGTTTGGTTTAAACTGTGGGCATTTTACCACTAGCTGCTTCCACAATAAACTTCCTTCTCAGGGCATGCCAACATTACAACTGTCCTTGAAACGAAGGTTAAGCAAAACAAAGGAAAGCAAATAAAGCATGGGCGGCCATTCCGGGGGAACAGGGGTCATGCAAATGTACCACCAATATTTGAGCAATCGCCCATTGACTTTGATTTTTCACACAGTAACTTATTCGAAAATGGGCTAATGTCCCCCTAGTACTGCGAACAAAGAGTCCCTCTTTCCATGTCACAAATTTGCATATATCAGTATATGTAGCTCATGTCTATGTATGATATAAGTGCATTACCAGAACTTCTCTTGTAAAATAGTCAATATTTGATGGATTTTGACGGAAATCGCTGCTATTTTTGAACGTTGATAAGGCTTTGTACAGTCATAAGGAAAAATGTAAAATTTACATATCTACAGACCTTTAAATAAGCTATGAAGATCAGAGCTGAAAGAATGAGACTGATTTTTTTTATTTCTGTTTAAGAATTCTTTTTTATTTTAGACTTTGGGTTCACATGAAAGAAGAGAAACACTTCAGACAATTACACTTTTAACGACAACCCCCCTTTAAACAACATTAACAACTTAAATGCTTAAAAGCGGAAAGCATTGCAATTAATATGGAATTAAGATAGTTTCGTGCTACTACTAATTGTTGGAATGTGTTTATTAAGGAATATCGTTCAGCTAATATTATGATTTTCCAAACAATAAATGTGAAAGGATCTAATTTACTTTCATTTTACTAAAAGTATATTCTATTCTACTTGCTCAGCATTCATATTATTCAAATGTATGTGATTAGTATTTGGCCATAGAAACAGATTGAATATGCTTTACAATAGATTTCGTGGTAACCAGTTAGACGTTAAAACTCATTACAAACGTTTTATCATTTAATGTATTTACATATGAGCTACTACAGGCGTTTGGGAAAAATGTTTCACTGGTGACCGTGGGATTGTGCTGACCATTCTGGCCTTACTAGGCCCGTACGCGGGATTTTCCAAGAAGGGGGTTCGAATAAACATGTCACATGACATCGTTTTTGTTTACGCTGCCATATTGAGGGCACACCTGGAACAAACATTACTTTGTTCACAGCGTCTCTCCACTGCACACTAGTTGTACACTACACCGCATATTTTACACGTAGCTGTGGCGGCATTTATCTTTTCTCGATTGTTAAGCAATCATGACACCAATTTTTTTCTCTTGAGAGAAAGTATGCAAGTGCCCTTAAACCGACATCCCTCGTCCCCATCGCCAAAATATAATCTACACGCATTTATTGCCAAGCTCACGCCTTTGTCTGACAGTTCTTTACTTTAATATTTGTTGATTGTTTGGCTAAGCTGGCTTTTATTCAATTTTAGTAAAAATTTTTCGATGAATTTAATAAATTAGATTGACGAAGGCCCATAGCTCAAAATGACACAATAACACGTGATTTTGGTTTGGCCAAATGGTCCTAGGTAAACTGGACTGGTCCGTGGAGTCTCATGTTTCTTTTTAAATAGGAAAGTTCTTCCGTGCGGGGTCCACAAGAACGCCGTTTTGTGGCTTAATTTTAATGGAGCCAACATGTGACTTGCTTTCTTTCTATGTGGGGCCAACAAGAGCCCAGTTTGTAAATCTAAACAGTCAGTCGGTTGTTTGGGCTTCATATGGGATAAAAGTTGGTCGCGCTATACTAGTGTAGACATGACCATATAGCAGCATGTGGGGGAAACACTAAGCATTGCGTTGGTTCTGTCTCGTGCTGGCCAACGGGAGCTCCGTGCGAGAGTTACCTTGGCCATTTATGCGGGTGTAGTGAGAGCTCTGGCCCATGCATGACCATGTGGGCGGAACAGTGTGCATTTAGCAGTATAAAGAACATATGTTTGCTTTGCATAATTTAGAAAGAAAAGCAAATTATTAATTAAGTTGTAGACAATATGTATTATTTCCACATAGGGCTCATACACTATGCTGGCCCACAAAGGATCGCCAACGTGTACGTCGAGTAGAACTTATTGACTGTAGGACCATTGTCATTGGCCCTATACCCTGGGCTGTAACATCCAAGTCCGGACTGGACTCGATTCCGGACTTGAATCGGTTTTTCGTCAGACACGGAACTGGCCCGGAACGGGAGATCACGGAATCGGAATTGACCAGAAATGAGCTCAGCTGGACTCGGACTCGGAGCCGATTCCAGTCGAGTTCACAAAACTAAATTTTACCCAGGCAACATTATTATTGTTATAACTTTGATTGTTATAATTTAACAAGTAAATGGTCACCTAAAGTCAACTAGAATTCAGAATCACCGAGAGTATGAAATTGATTCCTGAAAACCGCCCGTTTTCATCATAGGCCTAAGTGTAATTATAAACAGTACAAAAACCATTTTTATATGAAGGGCTACATTGTCAAATGACCGGAGGCATCGAATTGGGTTAGGTGAACTCGGTAACAGCCTATGTTTGTTACAAGTACAATGCATGGTATATCCTAGTCTTGTTCAAGACGTTAGTTTGTTTCTGCCTATCTTCTGTTCGCATAAAGTGAGGGCGTATGTCAACTGACCTGCAGGCCGTTTACAGCCAGAACTGGATAAAACCTGTGAGTGGCATACAGTTCAACTGATATACGCCCTCACTTTGTGCGAACGAAAGATAAAAAATAGGCAGGAAGTAAATAACGTCTTGAAACAAGACTAGCTCTATCCTAATGCGATTTCCTATTGCCCATAAAATACTTTAAACCAACGGGGGCCCAGATACCATGATTGACTCTCATTTGAACTGTATTTCTAAGAACAATTGTCTCAAGGACCAACAAGTGGCTGCTTGAATGTAAAAACAGACACCGAATTGATCATAATGCAACATACCGCGGTACTTGCTATATAACAACCTGAAAATCAAGTCCTGTGCTTGTCTATTGATAAGTTTCATGGTTTACAAACTATCTGTTGTACTGTCGTATCATGGAAGTACTACCTAGGTAGTACTTCCATGGTCGTATTGACCAAAAATCTGTAATTTTGGAGCGGCAAGATGGTGGGGCTGGTGGCTTCAAAAATATTATGAAAAGCGCCATCCAGTTACCTAAAGAGATCAGTGGGTACAGCCATAGGCTCGGGAAGGTACTTTCTCCCCCTTTAGAATTTTTTTTAAACATTTGAGGATCCTAAGATGCAATTTGGTGCAACATAGTGGTTAAATTCTAAGGAAAAGTGCTGCAAGTTTCTAACATTTCCATTTTTACATATAGAATAAATAAAGGGTTTTCGTCATTGGATTAAGGGGGGGGGGGCATATTTCAGCCCTCCACATATTTGACGGAGGGGGAAGCTAAAATCCCGCCCCATCCCACCCCCGCTTCCTACGCCTTTGGGTACAGTTTGTAATCCTATGGACAATTCTGTTTGGGGAATTCTACTACACAGAAGTAAAGGGCATGTATCACAGTGATGGAAGTGAGCAGTTGTCACAAGATTTATATAGAATTATAATAGAATTGTCAGGGTGGGGTTACCAGGTGTAGGGGTTGTCCGAAGGGAAATTGACAATTGGCAGCTGTCATGGGGGAGTTGCCGGCGCGGGCGGGGGTTGTCCGGGAGGCAATTGCTCTTGTGTCCCGGGGGAGGGGGTAGGTTGTCCAGTCACGACAGCATTCAAAGATCCAGACCTGCCTCCAATACTCGCATACTTTGATGAAGGCATGGGAATAGGACATTTTCCCTACCAACGACAAATAAAAGATCGTGATATACGCTTTGACTTTTCATCTTGTTTCAAGTTGTCAGCACGGCCACAACTTTAATTTTAATTAAATTTGCCACTGAGTGCCGAAAGTGTTAACGACGCAACTGGATAAAGGACTGGGCTAGGATTTTGAACTAAATCTGTCTCTCTTTAATGACGTTAAGAGCCTCTTAAACAATATATTAATATGACAATGAAATGAACCGATTCAACATATTTGTGTTGAACTCTTTGATACAGAGATCACTACCTCCTACGGGCCCCGTTACAAGGTCTGCCAGAGACACAACTCTCCTACTAGTAAGTCTAGTCTAGGAAGAAACATATCGGTGACAAAGCTTTCTCAGTAGCTGGACCATCACTTTGGAGCACACTCCCGCAAAATATCAGGGAAACTGAAGAAGTCACTACTTTTGAAAAGCTCCTCAAGTCTCACCTGTTCTAACTGTACTCTTGCGTTCTTTTTCTGTTTTCATCGCTTTGCTCTTTTGGCGTTAGCGCTTTGTAAATATTATATGCACGGTATGTATTTATGTAAATTATATGCCTTGATACAGCTTATAAGAAAACTGTTTTAACTTAGTTCAACCCTTAATCTACTGAGCTAAAACTAAACTAGGCCTATACAATTGTAAGTGATTCGTTTCATTAACTGATAAGAATTTTAAATTTTCATGACAAAGAAGAGTCAGGTAAATAAAATCCATCTTGAAGATGAGTTCAACTTTCTTGGAACCTACACGACAAGTCCAGCATTCCGGTGGCGGAGCTACTATATAGTCAGAGAGGGCTGTCGCCCCCCCCCCCTGACGGACTCAAATCGGCCTGTCGGCGTCCTTTTTAGGTATTTACCGTATTGAGGCATGGGGTATCTACCTACTTCGAAGCGCCCCTACAGGCCATTCTCGCCCCCCCCCTTTTGACCATATTTTCTTGCTCTACCTACTTTGAAGCGCCCCTACAATTCCCTTCCTCTGCCACTGCAGCATTCTACATGTAATTTGGTGGCGCCGTAGAAAAGTCAATGTGTACCCTCTAAACAGAGTACCGGTCAGCCGGTATTAAGGAAGTATTTATTTGCATTTTTCTATCCCCACTGAAAATGCTTAACAACGGTTTCAATTTCCTAAACATCCTATCATGAAATTAAAATCTGAAACAGCTGTGCAAACTTTTACCCAGGGTGATGACGTAGGCCTGCTGCTAAAATGTCGGGTAAGAAACTAACCAAGTTGGCATAAAAAGTTATAGACTTGTTGGGTAAAACTTAACAAAGCATTGAGTAATTTTGTAACCAACTTGGGTGTATTTTCACACAACAGTTTAGCAGGAGGCATACGCGTTACTAACCTGGGTAAAGGTTTACCTAACAAGTTTAGAGTGTAGTTTTATTACTAAACGTTTAGTGAATGATGGCTAAACATGTTTAGATTTACATGTGTTTACAAAGTTGGGCGTATAAGTGTATAATTATTGTACCTCTTGTTGACAGCGTGACGTCATCAATCTGCCTAACTTTGACAAACCGTTGGATTACGAAGCATCCAGCAGAGTGGGTTCATGCTGAAATAAAAGCGAGTATCGAAGTTTGGAGTCTATGCTTATAATGTCTTTGATTCCATTTCAGTACAGCGCCCTCTTCTGTAAAAGTAAGACAAGAACTATTTATTTACATCAACTTTTACTCTACGAAAACTCCGGTAAATTCATGTGAATGCATAAATGGCATGGGAGTGTTATATCCCCTCTGGGTAAGCCTACCAACCCTTTCTACTACTATCTGGCCGGTAGCCATACGAGGAACTGAAGGGATGGGTGGTGTTGGTGAGAGATTGTCCGCCCGGCGGACGTGTATTGCTCTTGCACCCACACTGACTGCACTCGCAATACCAGCCTATGTACGTCAAAAGAGGGGTACATTTTCGACACGGCACCTGCTATGAAGGTTAGGTGAGAGACCTCTTCCAGGAACGAGAAATACTATATGAGCTGGCGGGAGAGGGTATAGATGCTAATATGGATTAAGTTAATGGTAGGTTTTAGTTTTCTAGAGGGTTCTCAGTTTCGAGGGGACATTTCCCCTACCCTTCTCCCTTCTTAGCTACGGGCCTGAATCCAACTGTCCAAGATCCTAACAAATAGATCGAGAAAATGATAGTACCAAAAATTGATAATGAATGTGAAACAAGAAATTTGCTGCGAGAGATAACTCCCACTGGTTAAAATTATGACACCACATCTACTAGTCAAATTGAAATGACAGTTATCAGGGTTGTATAGGAGTCCACCAAACCCGATTCTGGGCCAATTCCGATTCCGGTGACTACCATTCTGGGCCAATTTCGAGTCTAGTAACCTCCGATTTCGAGCTAATTCCGATTTCCTGCAGGTCCCCTAGTTGCGGGGGAATTCCCAGTCCGGCAACTTGACAATGTATCATTTGGTTGCTCGCACCTTTCTGGTTTCACATTTATAAATGGTTGGTATTTCTGTGATTTCTCGACCTACTGTTAGTACCTTCGACAGCTGGAGTCAGGCTCATATCCAAGAAGGGGGAGGGGAAGAGGACAAAGTCCCGTATAGAGGCTTTTTGCAATATTTGCAATTACGCTCAATTAAAACGGGAATTTCTTGGGAGTCATTTCATACTCTGACTCCCCCCGTAATTCAGTTGACTGTATGTGACCATTCGTGTGTTGAACTGAGCAATAATAACAATGCAGCCCTTAGTAACGTGAAACTTCTTCTTTTGTTGGTGGACCTGGCTGGAATCGGCCCCTAGTCTTAAACCAACTGCAGCCCATTCCTGGTCTACTCCGATTCCGGGACCTCTCATTCCGTGCCAATTCTGAGACCCACGATAAAAGGACGCGTTCCAGAATCAAATCCAAGTCCGGACTCGGACTTTATCCCCCTGAGCGTAAAACTTAGATAAGCTTGCTGGAAATTTGAGCTTCTTTGCAAAGGCAGATACTTTTTATCATAAACTTAAAGAAGGCGCTGTGTTCATATCGCGACAATGAAATCACCGCAGTCTTCAAGACCGCATATCACTTTATTGCCCATGTAGCACTACTGATAACCTCATTTTCAATTTGTGCAGTGTAAATCCCTTCTTTCCCCTATGTAAACGTCCCTCCCCCTTACCCCATTTCACGCTGCCATGCCTCAGAAGTATGTACAATCATCTCCTCATTGAGAGAAACAAGGCACCATAGATACAATTAACACACAGGCCTAATTTATGTTTTTCTGGTTTATACTGGTATATTGAACGAAAATCCTTAGCTGTTAAAGGTCAAATGTCATTCTCCAACATATTTAAAGGGCAAATCTCTTCATTATGGACAGTTCCAATTCTCCTAACTATACAACTTGTGGCTCCTCCAATAACTCTTTAATGCTCTTCTTCTGCAGACACAAACCTATTTTATTGCTTAAGTCTGTGCCCTATAGTGAGCACACGAGGATATGTTGTGTAATCCACACAGTCTCTCTACATTGTGTGGAATGTGAGCTACTCTGCATCTTTTGAACTTTCAAAACTTTGCTTTCAGTCAAAGAGCAGTTAACAACTGAGAATTTTGTAAAGTTATTACCTTGAGTAGGTTACGTTTAATTTGAAAGTTAATCAACAAATTATCAAGCCATGTTCTTACTTTGAAACTCACATAACAGACCAACACGTGACTAATGAAAGAATCAAACAAAACAAAGATTAATAGTTCTTAATGTAATGAGAAAAAATAATGTGAACACCAACACTTGAAGGGGGGTTGATTTTAGTATATTCCTACCTGCGAAATTAACTTACATAAAGTTCGACAAGGCTTGTAGCTTCGTTACCCGAACTTGTATTTGAATACAAGTCGGTGTACTATTTTGAAAACAGAAGGGCGCCCTATATGCATTATACCTACAATGTAACACATTAGAAGCGAAGTTCTATATCTATTTACCATTTTCAAGTTGTCACAATCCCAGACAATCACCAGAAATAAAAAAAAAAATATTTTGACGTAGATTCATTCTTGAACGGGTTATTGCTTATAAAAATTGGGTTGGAAGCTTTTAATGTCTTACATCGAACCCTCCTCTGCACTTGTTTTTTCTCAATTACCTTACTCAACGGACAGAGAATGCTTTCAAATTAGTTATGATAAGTAAATGCGGTCTGGCTGAACGTGCACACTAATAACTACATATCGATCAAGTATATCCGTCTGTTGTCTGCCCTGCGCGTCGCGTCTACAGTGCATTTAATTAACTAGACGGGAAATGAGTTGTGATTATTTTGCCGGGATTTTCTTGTAGCATCCATGTTGCAAAGTAATGATATTTCATTTGCAGTTATCTCGCATATCTGGCCGGCACTTCTCTTTATGGTTTCCGCCATTTTTGCAGGTTAGACTGTAGGACGGTTTTATGTGATTTGCTCTGACCTACTGTTATCATCGGACATTCTAGGTGCGTCTCGATCATACGCATGCGCAGTAATTGGGCGGATGAGCGACATTGAGTTGGATTGTTCAACCTGTGCGATCGTATCCAGTAACTTGCTAACAGTATTGTACTGTCTCAGTCGTGTGCGCCGCGCCCAAAGGTTTGCTCGGAATCTAACTTATTCGGATATAACATACAAGGTGTTTGTGTGTGCAATTCGATTTTTTGTTGAAGAGACCAGCAATTTGTTTCTTGTGAAAAGGAAATATTTTACAAAACGATGGCCGACACAGAGCAAAAAGTTGAAGAGACCCCGGCGGCAGAAGAGCCCAAGAAACCAGCAGAGGAAGAAAAACCTGTAGAAAACGGGGAGAAGACGGAAGAGGCAGTGGCAGATGGGGATGCTAAAACAGAGGAAGCAAAAGATGAAGGCGAGGAGGAAAAAGACGAAGCCGTCGAAAATCACGAAAACGGAAAAGAGGGAGAGGAAGAAGAAGAGGAGACCCCAGCCCCATCTTTAGAAGCCCCGACGGAGAACCCCTTCACAGATGAAGATGTTCAGCAACTCTTGGATATGGAATCGGGAGAAGAAGGGTGGGATAAGGTGAAGGAAAAGAAAGGAGTTATCGTGTACAGGAAGGCCGAAAAGAACTCGTCTCCGTTAATTAAGGTAAGCCGCAAGCGTAGCCGCTGAAAATCATCCCATGCAAAGTTAGTGGACACGCCCATTGTTAGGCTAAGGCTAGGTATAGTAGCCTAAGCTATTACCGTTATCAGAGGGTGCATCAAGTTTTATTGGCTAATAGAAGGATCCTATTGCCGCCAGAGGCTTATATATTTCCTCAATAGTCTAAATAATTAGCCCATTTAGAAAGATGTCTCTTCTAATTGGGACTACTGTTTGTTTGTACAGAACAAACAGGTTGTGGGTTATGCAAATTTTATCAGAGATCCTTTAAGTAAGGTCAAAGGTCATAAAACGGTCTCCAATGGGTACAGACGATTTCACAGGGTCTTTGCTCCCATCATCAATGAGGGAGTGGTTTACAGAAACTAACTTAAAGTACATGCAGGAAACTATCGCCCCTTAGCTAACCGGAACTTTCCTCATGGGCTTGGGCCGTGTCTGCAAAGGGGTCTCTGCGCTTCATTCCTTAAAAAGGAAGGCAGACAGTACTTCAGTTATACAACAGAGGGCATGTTTTACATGATTAAATAGGCTACTGATGCTGTTGGCATAAGCGACCTATTGGACATATTAAAGGAGCTATGGCATCACTTTAAACATATAAACATATCTCTAAGTATAATAGGTGACTGCAGTTTGATTGACATTTATTCAAATAGTAGTTTTACTCTGGTACGTTAATGATGTCGTGCAGTCAGTTGTATCCCTAGGCTCGCACGCAGTATGATTGGGTAGATACGGCCTTGGGAAATTTGAACTGCAGGGCAAGCTATTCTAACTTTGGCATAAAGTTGTATATGACAAGCCTTTTCTATTTGGAAGAAGGGCTAGAAGTAAACTTAACAAGATTTTTTGGTACTAATTTAGAATCAGTGCCCGGAAGTGACGTAAGTCTTCATTAAATCGTAAGTTTGGCCTAATTTCACCCTTAACCTAACCCTAACTCTCAATTTTAACCTGTATTTTGGGTCACTTAGACTAGGACTAAGCCTAAGCGTAGGCTAAATGGCTTTTGAAAACCCAAATTTGGTAAATCCTCACCAAAAACTTAACCCTAACCATCATCACTAACCTTGACTTGTGGGCATTGATTCTAAATTAGAGCCGATTTTTTTACTGTTTGAAGCAGGACTGTAATGCCTTTAAATCTAACATGCATGAAATTCTTTGTTTCATTTGTTCTTTCTATACGCGCTGACGAATTACCAAAGGTGTATTACTAGGCTACATCTGAGGTAGGCTAATACAGACCTATGTTATTTAAAAGCCTGTCAGCAGATTTTGCCATTTGTTTGTGAAATATGTAGAATGCATTACCTCATACATAATGCATTGTCATAATTGTAAAACACTGAAAAACTGTGCAAGTTTACTAATCATCACGCGAAAGTATAACCATGGAACACGTGAAGCTCATCTGGGGTCGCTTACAAGGTCAAATGTGGTCTAAATCGGAAACCCACGTGACCATCAGTATCATGTGCCTTCATCGGAGTCAAATGATCAGAAACTGAAAACTATGGTTCGAAGAACTTTCATGGTTTCAGTTCAATAAGTCAAATGTAAATACCTCAGTGTTGGCTAATAAACCGGAGAAAACAAGTGAATTTATGCAAAGAAATGCAGTTCTTTTCTTTTCCACTCTTAGGCTTTATGTGATAATGAGTCAGAGATAGTCTTAGGTTGACGCAAACAGAGGTCGCTTCATTTGAACTAGATTCGACCTAGATTTCGATGCGGTTGATCTTAAAGTACTTTGGATCTAGGACTACTATTAGTAAAGAATGGATTATTTACATAAAATAAATGCCCTCAACGGTATCCGCCTACGTAGCGGCTTCCTTTGGGTTTCCGCTTTACAATGGATGTTTTTCGTCGTAAGGATTAGCTGTACGCGTAGGCGAAAATCCCCGGGGGATGGGAGGGGGGCATCTTTCTTCAACATTTGGAGATGCTGCAATCGACTTTCGCTTTTCACGTAGTATTTTTGCCTCAAGGGCCCATTAACCCCCCCCCCTCCTCCTAACACACACACATTTTCCCACAAATCTCCGCTACTAGCTGTACGAAAGAAAAAAAGTTTTAAAAAAGGACGTTTGAGAATTTACTGAGTTGTTAACAATGTAAAAGTGGTTGTTAAGTTGTGCAGAAAACTGATTAATAAACTTTAATTTCTAACACAAAAATACTTTTTCAGACTGCAGGTGCCGTTGCAAAAAATCGAACATCTCAGGAAGTCGAATTAAAGCGTTTTGCAGCTGTTTTTGGTGTACTAAATGTTTATCCGTTTATACCCCTAACTCCTGTCAATGTGAGTCATTGTACACTGGTACGTCGATAAAAAATGCACTATACACTATATTTTATGCACTACTGTGTGTTACTCTGAGAATAGCGATTGACTCTGGCCAAATGACTCACCCATGGGTTAACAAAAGTGACCAACATCTTAGGTTAGGTGACTCACCCCTTAGTCAGTAGATAGTCACTGAAACTAAAATGCACATGTCAGTCTATTTGTTATT
>WURT03044266.1:2101-14599 GCA_009936505.3 Holothuria glaberrima
CTTCAAAAGGGTTTGAATCTAATTTTTCAGAAAGTTGCAAGTTTGCTTTGCTTGATTTCTCATATTTAATGTCGACTTAGATAGAGGGCACACGGAAATTATTTTAAGCAATGAAGCTGGCTAGGGGAATGCCAACAAGTAGCACCTTATACATGAATGCAAAGTTGAAACTTTTCCTTTAATTCAACTCAACCTAAGGTATAAATATTATGTTGCAATAAATGAACGTTTTAGCACCCCTACTATAAATTTGAAGCAGTTTTGCTAACCACCAGTATGCTGACGTACGAACCTAGGTCCCAAGGGCATTTATTTCCGGGTAGAGTCCCCGAGCGGCGTTTACACATCAGATAAGAGACGAGTGGTGGTTGTTGTTCGGACGGTCATTTAAACCATCCCTTAACAAAAGTGTCATAGCATGACGTTGTCCAAGCGATGGTATTATGTATCGTTGCCGTGACAACATAGGCAATTTTTGTAACCATGGCAAAGCAGGCGCCTACCTCTAACGGAACAAAGAGGAAAAAAGAGTGTGACGACTGTATGAAGTTTGATGAGGGAACTGTTACAGATAGTGTTTGAGCATTTAACCCGATCCCCTTTGGAATAATGTGGTTTGCCGAAAATAAGCCAGCGACTGTCTACTCTTGCTTATTCTACGCCCCTAAACCGGAATTAGGAACTGGCGACACTTCCTGTCGGATGGATCTCAAAGAGGTCTTAACATGATGATGCAGTGGCGTTGCCAGACTTTTCGAAGTGGAGGGCACGAGAAGGGGCAGTGTTCCGCCTGAAGGGGACACCGACATGAAGGGCAGAGAAGCGCTGAAGGTATTTCAGTGACGCAAAGAGCTCCTCTGTAGACGTTGGGGCCTAGGCTTTGGGGTATTTACAAAACTGCGACAATTAAAACGAAGCATTTCAATATCTCCAAATGGCATTGGTAGCGCGCCCAGCAGACCAATTCACAATTTTACAAATTTTGTTAGCCTAATCCCCACTAACGATTTAATGATTCTGGAAGTAGAAGGGGTTGTGAATGGAAAAGACGGATCATGTTAAGGTTTGCTTTGAAGATTAGAACGATAAATTCACTTATAGTGACCGATATAGGAATAAATTGATGCTGAGTCAACTATAGTACCAGGTATGTCACTATGGGGGAGCCTCAGTCACATTAAAACACTGAAGACGCAAGTACTGCGTCGGATGCGGGACCTCGTTGGAAATATTTGTAGAAAAAGAAACTATTCAATGTGGATTTTTTAGGTTTTGAATGCCTTAAATTTATTATGACGTATATATTTCCTGCATTTTCTTCAGCACTAAATGGGTGTCTAATTTACATCGAGAACGTTCCTGGTGCAGCTTAAGTGCGATTTGTTCAATTAATGCATCTTTTATTACAGCCCCCATTACCAGTGTTGTAACTAACAAGATCCCGTTTAATTAGGTGACTAGCTAACTATATTGTTGACAAGTAAACAGTGTTTGGTGACCAATTTTCTTGGTAGCCGCCTACCATACATCTTCTCAGATGTTCGTTTCCCTAGTGAAAATGATCTGCCGAGTATGATAATCGTCAAAACACTAATTTTCGTGATGAGGGGGGAGGGGATTGGAGGTCTTCGATAGACTACTTTTAAATCCTTGACCCCAAGGGATACCACTGCCATTAACCCCCGTCCTAGTTTCGCATATGCTGTCCTTCCACTCCAGACCAGACTGTCCATTAAAGGGTGGTCTCTCATAAAGAGAGACCCCTCGGTTCCTTTCGTGGGATCACTTACCGATGAATATACCTCACACGGAGTCCATGTAAATAGTTTTGCAATTTTCATGCCCAGACAATGACACAGTCAGAAGAAAACTCATGGGGGTTCCGGGATGAGGAGGGGGATCGGTCATTTATGAAGGCCTCAAATAGGGAAGCAGTAAATTTTGTCACTTTCGAGTTTTCCAGTGGTGGATGCAGGTGGGGCAAAACTTGTGGGGGGGGGTCGTCCTGTGGTTATACCACTCGGCCCCAGAGACCAAACTTTACGTAAAGGGCTGGTGATTTTCGGCTATACTTGGTCTTTGAAATGCAAAAGTTGTCACAGTGGAAGGGGATCAGTGGCGATAATAGACCGTAAGGGCGGGGCTGTGTTATTTAACCCAGACTTGGAGCTCCGTGGTTGTCAATCCGCCATTGTTCAAAAATAAAAAGATTCTGTACCCAGTTATAAAGGGAATGAGCTGAAGGCAACTTCGATCACTCTCAATATGTTGAAGTTAGAAGAATAGGTCCCAATGCTAGTTTCTTCCCAGAAGAGCCTCCGAGTGACGTTAAGACGCATCAGGTGAGACTAGTCTTAAGGTGCAACATGTCTAGCAACATGTCAGACCTTTTGAACGCCCTTCAGGGCAAACCTAATGTAAGGACACTGACACGCCTTGATGGACATCGCGTGTCTCCCCATGGCCTTATGACCCAACAAATCCAAACTTCGGTGTACCCCTGTGACACGTCTTTCATTGGACAAGACGCAACCAATAGAGCCTTTTCCAGTAGCAATTAAAAAAGATTATGATATACATTTTGGTGTGCGTCTTTTTAGCCACAGTAAAATGTCACTGACAAAAACGACGGGTATTAAAACTCTATCTCACGATCCTTTGCAATTGCTATTTGGAAATTGGTCTAATGTGACATACTTCAGGGGGTTTAGCCTATTTGATTCTACTGATAGGAGCATAGAGACTACATTTTCTGCTTCTTTATTTCAGAGTGTTGAAGTCAACATAATTGTTATCACACAAATAATTCGCCGGCAATTGCTTCCATTATGAAGACAAATTCGTTCCATTCGGCACTGTGAAATCAATCCTACCTAAGTAATCTACAGCAATCTAAAGGCTCTTATATTATAATTACATCTATCTTTCATGCATACGTCAAATTTGCATAAAGTTTTGCAGTGGTGAGAACGTTCATTGCTAATATTATCTTTTCCGTAACCTTCGGCGCTGAATGCAAGATGGTCGTTTGTTTCAATCATAATGTGAATTATGTCACGTTTAAAGTAATAATAAACATAGCGTCATAAACTCGATCTTCTGTAAACACGGTCTTCATTTCATCTAACAATTTAACATCTTCTACACGAGTGCCGATTTTAGACTTAGAGTTTCCTGGCTCTCTTACTTTTTGAGATCTCGTAGACATTTTTGTCATATTTAGTACAATTCCATACATGTCAAATGTGTAATGTTGCAAAGGAAACACTCATTTAATGCCTGATAGCCCTCAAAGTTGTCAACCGCGATGAAAATTATGCCACTTCCATTAACAATTTCCAGTGTTGTATCCGAGGCCGGCTTATTCGAGAACGAGACCGAGACCGAGACCGAGACATCACCACCCGAGACCGAAACCGAGACATGACTATGCGAGACCGAGAACGAGGCTGAGACGCGACTATCCGAGACGAGACTGAGACCTGCTTCCCGTTTGAGGAGAGAGAGACACACACACACACATGTAACTCCATATGTGTAGCCTTTTCAAGTGTTCTATAAATCATCTTTGCCTACTGTACTTCAGAAGTATCAGGGGTGGCACCAGGATTTGTCCGACAGGGGGAAGACTCCCCGAGGGGCTGGCGAGGAAATATTTGAAGAAAACCTGTGTAACAGACCATGCCATTGAGGGACATATATTTTATAAAATTTGTATATACTAGAGGAACATAGTTCTGCGCTGATTTAATGCTTCTCCCGTAACTTGAACTGTGAAGTTGCAAAGCGTGCCAAGCGCGCGAAAAATTGTCCAGGCAGTTGTGCCTTATCGGGCATAACTTAAATTGTACTTCCCGGCTCCTCGAGTGAATAGTTGTATCGCACGACAGACACAAGAGAACATTTACTAAGTTCAGAGAGAGAAGAAATGCCCGACATTTACGTAAATCCATATATGCTACTCATCAAGTTACTCGAAAAGGTGGAAAGGGTTTGTAATATATTTAGCTACAGACAACGGAACTGAGGAAGAATGGGCAAAGCATACCAAGGTTGTTGAGTTTTATCGCAGATATGACCCTTTTGAAAGCCAAAATAAGTAAACCGACCATGCAGCCATGGGGAGCGACAGAATTTCCTCGACAGGGTGCTGGGCCATGCCAGTGACCACAAGTTCTGACAGCCCTATGCCGACTGGGTGTTGAGAGGGGATATGAAGGAGCCTAACTATCCCTGCCATTGCAGGGCATATTTTGAATACTATCACTTACTACTTCGGGAGCCAAGTTACGCCTTGATAGTGTTCTTTTGAATCTTAAACTTGAAATTGCAAAGCGCGCGAAAACTTTTGGTAGGCTTACACAGGAAAAATATGTGCACGAACAAGAGAGAGAGAGAAAACTGTAGGAGTTCTACACCATATCGGGGATAACATACATTTATTCGAACCACCTGGGCTATCCTATGAAATAGCCAAACTTTGCTCCGTAAGTCGCTCACCAACTGACCGTTATGCATGACGCACAAAAGAGAACAACAACTAGGCTTTGCGACACGGGATGAAATTTACGGCCTCTAGCTATGTACTTTGCCTACATGTTACTTGGTAAGGTGGACAGGACCTGTGCCATCTAGCAATGCGGAATGGAACTATTGAAGAACTGGCGTTACTCTACAGCGCGCGAAGCGCGCCGAAAATTTTGGATTCTTATTAGAGAAATTGTCCTCTTGAGAGCATAAAACAGGTAAACCGTCTGGGCGACTAGCCGCGGTAGGGGACTGCATACTTTATCGTATCGACTGAGACTACTCGATAAAACTGTACAAATTCCACTACAGCAACCAGCCATCCCCGATGCAGGGGCCATGACCCCCTACCTCCGCCTGGCGCCACTTCTAAGGAGGATAAATCTCAAATCCGAGAATTTCTTCATGCACGATGCACAAACGATTTACAGAAACACGTGGGCTACCTCAGTATAGTGTAAGGTACTAACGTTAGTGTCTAGTAGTGCTACAGTTCTTCCCTTATGTGACAGTGTATATATATATATATACACTGGTACGTACGTTACAGCCGACGTGAGTCAACGTAGAGTCCAGGGCTCTCTACACTTATAGATGTATAGGAACTCAAGTCAACGCTGTAGGCTAGTTCGAGCTAGCACCAGAGTGACCTATTCCGGTCATTGCGATAAACGATTAAAGAAAAAATCTGGAACTCTTGTAACCTGAAAGTGATGAATTTTTATTCGAACCGAGACATCGAGACATTAGACTCCGAGACCAAAACCGAGACCGAGAACAAGTCATGAATGACCGAGGCCGAGGAGGAGGCCGAGGACCTAGTTCTAGCCCTCGAGGCCGGCCTCGGGGCATACAACACTGACAATTTCCTACAAACAGTTTAGTTATTTACGCAATCCACATCACAACGGCTGTCATTACCTCGCAAGAACAAGCTATCTTTACATACATCTTAAGTTAAATATCAAATAAAATGATAATGAGCAAACAGAGCGTAGGCTCCGTAGTTCGCTTTCTAGATACGTTACAGTGGAAGATCACATGTGCAATTCTATTGGCATAACCTGTGTAACTTTAATACTACTTTGCTCGTGCAATTCGACTCAAGGGACGCGCGACCGAGATCTAAACCAGACCGCTAGATGCTTTAAAACTTCTAATCTTGCTAAGCTCGTGCAGCTTCACAACATCTCCCAGGGCTAAGATGTAAATTTAATTTTTCTGGTTACAGCTTCTTCCAAAACTCTTCTGGTGCAAAAGCACGAAATTAGTGCTGCTGAAGGTGTCCTATGTTTATCACGAAAAACACGAAACATAAAATTATCGCTTGTCTCCATTGTAAATATTGTAAAAACTAAAACGTTAGCAAAATATCTTCATCGAGCCCATTGTTTGAAGGATTGAACAATTTCAAACAATCTATACGTATACTCCTGTGTTAAACCAGAGAGTCTGTTGCAACTCCCTGGGATAACTAACCGTACTCGAATATGATTTGGCCCTAGGCGAATGAAATGTCAACAAACATGTTAAGCCTTGCTTACATAATGTTAAATTGCAACAGTTCCGAATAATGATTGAAAATGTCCCGCTACTGCACTAAAATGTCGTTTAAAATGTCCCTTTCCGAAACGGATGAGGGCAAGTCTATAGGTCAATGAACGTTGTCAGAGTGTTACGTTTCCACACGCCCTGAAGCCGTTCGATATAATTTATCGTGTCTTCCTTCTGTAGGTCATCTCAAACCTCGTGTTAAAACCACATTTTTACTGAGCGTTTTATCGCCCCTGACGCATTTTTAAGATCAATTATTCAGATCCTGTTGATGTTCGTTTAAGGCTGTCGCAAAGATTTTATTTTCCCATCTGTTAGATATCGGAAACATGAATCGGTAATAGACCAACGCATGTGCGCTGACCCCAATCCTGTGTTCCAGGACGCATAAAAGTATTTCTTGAAACGCACTGCTTAACTTGGTCTATAAAGCAAATGCAGCTTCATACGAAAGAAAGAGGAATAGTTTCATTGGCAGAAAATCCTATTCCCAAGTAAATACTTATATCAACCTACGCTGAACCAAGCTTTTACTTAATAAAAAAAATCATGGCAACAACGTAAAGTGGAGACTCTCTGACTCTGCACATTGATTTTAAACAGTGAAATTACATATAAATTGCTTCGAGGCCATTCCATCGATATTTAGAAGGGCTGAGCATGAGCAAACAGAGTTCGCTCCAAGGGGTTTCAAATGTCACTATAGTCTTGGTCGTCCGTAGAAAAAAAAAAACCAGGGAGGAGTAAAACTTTTAATAGATCTAACAGGGCAAATTTTTTTCTACCAGATAAGAATTTAATTGCTAAATGTTGGCGCCTTTTACAGAAATTTGCTATGGGCGAAACCTGTAGGCAAACTATCTAAGCGTATAGCGCCACAATAGTTTGATGCGAAACTGCAAGAAAATTTGGACCGAAATGTCTCCCAGATCGCTGAAAATGGCACTTTCCAGGCCTTGTGAGTTGCATCTAATCTTTTTCTATTTTGGAATCTCATGTTCTGGAAATTTTCTAGCGATATCATAAATAATATTGAGGTTATTTTTCTTCAAGTTTTCATGTCTACGTGAGATGAGAGTCGAAGTATTGAACGCTTCAGGTAGGTTTATAACAAAGTGATAAGACTGACTTTCGAACAGATCACAAATATAAAAACGACCTGTCTTCTCAGACTAAACTAATTACTAATATCTTAACAGAGCTTCCCTCATCGCACAAAACACAGTGACATGATTAAATTTCAACAGATCTACTTTATAGTGATCGTTGTAACACCCGCCGGTTGCCACGGTTAAAGCATGTCGAAATAACCAATCACTTTATATAATAAGCTTATCTACGAAATTCAATGCTTTAAAAAACACCAGTATGTTACCACAGCTTGTAGAAAAAATAATAGCAGACAAACACCATCCTTTGGTTTTCGAGATATGACTATTTAATTTAGCTCTTTCAAGTCGGTCTATGAGAAAAATGTAACAATGTCCTGCCAGTACAAATAGGTGTACTTTCCTTTTCCACCCCTTCAAGAGTGTTGTTTTGGCAAGCAACGAACCTTAAATCGACTCTACAATGTCACAATCAATGACATTATCAATGACTTAACCTCCTTTGGAGGGAGGGGATAAAGGGTGACGCACCAAAGGATGTACGGGTCTTCAGGGTCGTAGACGACAGGGGGAGGAGGGGCGATGCTCGAGATTCCAAATAATAAATGAAAAGTGGCGTGCTTGAAAAAGTTCTAAAAATGCTGAAAAATGCATTGTTGTAATTATGTTAAGGTCCTTAGAAATCGGAAAAGCATTTAAAGGTTCCCTTCCCTAAATTTTCCAGGGGAGGCCCCGGACCCACACCTCAGACTGGCACTAATGCGGGTAACTCGCAATGACAAATGAACACCTTTCCTTATGCATGATGCACGCATCACAGATGACTCCATTATGTTGAAGATCTTAGAGTCAGCCAGAGCCAGCTTTCATAAAAAAAAACCTGTTATTAACTTTAAATACGTGTAAAGATCAATGGACTTACAAAGTACCTTTTAGGTCTATTTTCTCCTGCAAAGTGATTTTCCAGAATAGGCTTTTCAAGTTCAATTTTGTCTCCGAATCTTAATTTCTAAAGCATAAAGTCTCCAAAACGTTCAGATGCAACTTTTGAGCTCCAGAAAGTGCCATTTCCTTAAATATGGGAGGTATTTTTGGCAAAAAAAAAGACCTTACGCTACGCATTAACCGATGGTGGCCTTCCAAGTAGAGCACTGAGAGAAGGAAGGTCCGCACAGGGTACTGGTCTTCGGCTGTGACACGGCACCTTGCAAAGCCGTCTCAAGCTAATATATAAAAAATAAGAATCTCTTAAAGATGAAAATCAGTTCAAAGCTTTGTCAAAGAGCACTCTTTTGTAAACGAATAAGCCTACAAAAGCAAAAAATTCTTAAAGGGGAGAGACCTTAGACATCAACCTCTTCCTTGTACCTATCCATTGCAAAGAAAAGGAAAACCAGGGGGGGATTTGGTGGGTGAAAGTGGGGGGCAAACCCGTGCGAAAGACCAAACAGCGCCGAAGGCGCCCAGGGAGCGCTTCCTTTGAAGGCATGGCGTCCACGTGCCGCCCGCCCTCGAGCTCTGGTAAGGTTCTGGGGTAAAGCACTTGTGGTGTAGGGGCAACGCTCGGAAAGCCGTGAGGTATTTAAAGAAGTATGAAAAACACTAAGAATGAAACATTTGGCTATCTTACAGACAAATATTCATCACCCCAAAGTATATATTTCAGTGTAGATGTATGAAAATTCTCAGTTGGTGAGCATTCCACACAATACAGAGAGAGTGTTTGGATTACACATGATAGCCTTTCATGATTACCAGCTCATGGCCTTAAGCAATAAAATAGGTTTGTGTCTGCACAAGGAGGAGCTTTATACAGTTAAGGGAGGAGCTACAACTTGCGCCCACTGTAAATCAAACATGTGCTTGTCCTGCTTATATCAGTGACACCCTGTCCACAGAAAGTGAGCTCTCCAGGCGTATACAGTTATGCACGTCAGGCAGGTTTTATCAACTCAAGTGAGGGGAGATGTATTTTTTGTGTGAGATATTAACCTCACGTGATCTGCCACATTCTATCACATGAGAGGGGTTGCTTTTATCCATGTGTGTAAATACAAGCATATGATTACTAGCACCTTTTCGCTAGCACCTTTTTGTGCATAAAAAGTGAGCTCTTGAGGTACATGCTCAGCTGAAGTGACAATCATGTGGCCAATAAAGATTACCTAAAGTGAACGCCTTTCTTTTTTTCCAAAAGTCCCCTCGACTCTCTGGAGAAGAGCCAAGGGGCGAAAACCAAACAATACTCCCGAAGGAGTCCTGCTCCCAAAAGGAGCTACGTCCCCAAGGGATAACTCAACTCAACATCACCAACCGAATGACCCGGCGTGCGAAGTCCCCTTCTAGACTGGCTGAATAGAACAGACTACGCCCGTGAACTCCGCCGTCGTTATCACGGATACTATTGCGCCAGGTAAGATCACCTGAAGTGATTGCCCAGCTTTTATTTCAAAAGTCCTTTCAACTCTCCGGAGAAGAACCAAGGGGCGAAATCCAAACAGTACTCCCGAAGGAGTTCTGCTCCCAAAAGGAGCTACGTCCCCAAGAGACCAACCAAACGACCTGACGTGCGAATCCCGTTTTAGACTGCCAGATTAGAACACAATTCGCCTGGGAGCTCCACCGTCGTGATCGCGGATACTTCTGCGCCAGGTAAGTGAATGCCAAGCACATCATAGTAACTCCTTTAGGTTCCATGTGGTACACTTCAGTAATCACAAAATATCTAGAGTCAAATACAAAATGTGGTTGTTTTACTTAATTGTGAACTGAAAACATTCCATTGATTTTAAAATTTAGGATGAATAGATAGTGAAATGGTATTTTTTTAAATTGTTGGGCAAATTGCTCTTAGAGGGATGAATAGTATTTTTGTAACTCCCTTAATCAAAGAGGATAAGTTTTTTCATCCTAAAACCTGATTCCGCCCAAAATTACGTCACGTGGGACGGGATGGCTAACGTCGCCCCCCACACACACCTCATCTTGACAGGATGATATCCAACGTTATCAACTGTGCTAGGTTACTGGTTTAATATTTTATATTTGAACTAACAGAAGCACTTCACTCTCTATTAGTTTTTCAGTTCTCCTCATTGATAATTTCTTCTTTCAAAACGGCCATAGCACTTGAAGTGCATGTGCCTGATCCCTCCAAACAATAATGTAAACTTGCAAGATTCCTCATGTGCAAATGGTGTACTTTAACTATTTTAGACAGGGGTGGGGAACCTTTTCCATATGGCAAGTCACTTTGATAATACCATCAGGGGGCTATCGGAATCGTAGGTGCCGAAGGTGCTGGGGGCACACAGCTGTTTGAACTAAACAAGAAACTCTCTTGAAAATTGGGCAAGAAGCGAGCCGAAATGTAACCTTTTCAGAGGCATTTTAGCACTTTTTGCTCCGCTTTACATTGCCTACTTCTTTCTCTTCGTGATTTTCAACCCACTTGTATGGTACATGGAATCCTGACCCCTAGACTCAACCAGAACCAATAACCTCCCAATAACAATTATCCCTTGCCTCCCCATCTTTGAGCTCCGCCTGTGTATTAGTTAGTACTCGTTGCGGGAGCCCGCGAAGCGCACCGAAGAAAAAATTTTTGTCATTGTTTGATATTTGAAATTAATTTTTTTTTAATTTCTGTGGTCTCTATACTCTTCGTTCATTCTTTAAATTATTTTTATTAGTTTTTAGGGTATGGGCAAAAGTGAGTTTAAGTGCCCTGCTTGCCCCCCTAATCCCGCCTATGAAGGAAACACTTAGAAAAATGCACTAAAAAAGTGAGAATTGTAATGTAACATGTAATTAGCCCAAAGCTTTCCCAAAGATAGCACCATTTTGCATCTTAGCCATTCCACATACACAACACTTTTCAAAGAGAATTCCTATGCCCTAAGACAGCGACCCTTCCTCCAAAGGACACTTATTTTTAAATAAAAATGTGTTAACATACAGTATAATCAGTGCAAAGTGTTGCCACAGAAAGCACGAGTTTGCACCTAAACGACGAAATGGATTTCAAGTCCTCCCACTTGGACCCCACCTCTTTAATCCCTTCACTCAACTGCTCACGGCGGCACTGCGTGACCAAGAAAAATAACGCCTAGATGTCAACTATCCTAGGTACGCCACTAAACGCTGTCATGAAGTCGCCCACCAAACCCCTAGAGATTTTATTCGGGCTACGGCTCTTGTAAGTAATTAAATCAACATAAGTTTATGTATATAGATATTTGAAACCTTTGATAAGAAAAGAGAGGGTAAAAATTTGTCTATACCTATATACATAAAGGAAACTAGCTATATGGATCTATGCATTATGCATCCGGGTGAATATGAAACCCTTTTTTCGTTTTCTTTAGCACATTACTCTTTTTTTCGTCGAAAACCTAATTTGTGGATTGTCTTACTAATTTTTAGAGTTATTTTCTTGAATGAAAGTATGCTGGATAGGAAGTACACCATTTTTATCTGTATACAAATTGTTATGTTTCTACCATTATCAACGTCTTAGAGGTCATAATTTTGTCAATGATTCTCCGCAACATACAGTTCATATCTTCAGAGCAGATCAGAAGCTTACCTGCGGAAGTTTTCTCATAATGTCGCTTTTTTATCAAAAACCTGACCAAAGCTACAACATACTTTCCCTTTCATTTCTGAGGCCGACTTTACACATTTAAGTACAAAGAGAACATTGTTTGCCAACTGAAGATCAGTACAAGACAACGAACTGCACCGTAAACCCTCATCTAAGCAACTTATGTTTGTTATGTTTCATGTCATTCTGTCTCAGCATGGGATTCATCTGAGCTACTGACGACATGGTCTATCACATGCAATATTTGTACAACTAATAATCGGTGTTTTATACTCTAATTCATTATGATTTTTGAAGAGTTTATACAATAAGTTGTTTTCCCTCGATAACTATGATTATGGAACTAGGTACCTATGCTATGATGTTGTGAAAGCTCATTATTTCGTGGAATAGAACCTTCAAAGAATCCATGGGTAATTGCATTTATTGGGTGCTCATTTCACAGGAGACACGTCTTTTCCGTTTCAGGTAACATGTAAATTGATGAATTTAATTAAAATTAATATCTTTCAATCAAAATATTTAAATAGAAGTTACAAAGAAAACATCGAGACAAAACTTGTGACGATTCATACATGCAGAAAAAACCTTACCAAGTTTTTACAACACAGCACCTACCAATATGGAATTAAGGAATAAATCGCATTTGGCGAACTATTATTGGTGAATAAACCGTCGAGACTCCAAATTTGACAAAATAAC
>WURT03044277.1:6346-33525 GCA_009936505.3 Holothuria glaberrima
GTAGCAACTGGTAGACAGTTTGATAAGTATGTTAAGCTGGGTGCTTGAGTAAGTCTAAAATCAGATGATTTCAATTGTACCTTGCTAGAGGTAGTCTTGCACATAGCTTGTAGCAACTGGTAGACAGTTTGATAAGTATGTTAAGCTGGGTGCTTGAGTAAGTCTAAAATCAGATGATTTCAATTGAACCTTGCTAAAGGTAGTCTTGCACATAGCTTGTAGCAACTGGTAGACAGTTTGATAAGTATGTTAAGCTGGGTGCTTGAGGAAGTTTTAAATTAAATCATTCCACCTGGGTGTATCTTAAAATAGTTATTCTTCTAGCATCTGCTAGATGGTTTGATAAGTGTAACTACTAATCTGAACTTGTGAAGCTTGATGCTTGGGTAAGTTTAAAACTAGATAAACCTGTTGTTCAACTCATGGTCCTTCTAGCAATCATTTTTGATCTTCCTGTTGGCAGAATCTTGTTTCATTGCTTTACCTAAAAGTAGGTCTTAATGTATGTATAATCTTTATCATGAAGATTTGAAAGGCAAAAGTTTCCTTTCGAAAAGTATTTTTTTTATTTGTCTTCAGGGAATAATTCATCCCGTATCACACCGCAATTTGCCATACAATCCAGCCAAAATGCTACACAAATGTAAAATGTGTACCATATTTTTGTATGCATAACCATAAGGTTTTCAGTGATATGCACTAAAGCAGTAAAAAAATCCTAGAAACTGCAATGCAAAATTGGAATACCAGTACTTAATTGTTTCCTGGTCTTATATTTTAAATGAAAATGATTTTTTAACTATATCTTATTTTATTCTTGCCACAATTGTTAATAGTAGACTTAAATTATATTTGTTATTAAACCTTCTGTTTGTCATTACAAGGCCCATGGGAATCTGGCTTAGATAATCAAACTTGAAATAGCTGCTGACAGGTATTTCTTGTTATAACAGGGGAAGTTGAAGTTTGGACAAAATTATTGACCATTATTGGAATAAATACTCTGACTTTTAACCTTTTCTGATTTGCAGGGTGTGATGTTTGCTATGATTCCATCCAAGACAGATTTACATCTATTTTATCTGGAGTGGAACATTTGACATCAACTGTTGAAGCCTTACAAGGATCTGACATAACAACAGCTGGTTCCTTTAAAAGCAGATATGAAATGGGGAATGAACAGTTTCTTCTACTTGTAGCAGAGGTAAAATACTAGAACCTCAAATGGTATTTTAGGCAGCTGATGGGGCAAAGGGAACAGCCACAGGTGAAAGGGGTGGGGCAGAGGCTAGGGGAAGCGGAGGAGGGTAGGAAAAACTTATTCATGGAGGAGCACCCATGGGGATTCATTATGAGGATCTGTAATGAAAAATTGGGGGGCTTAATCAATATTTGGGAGGGAGTGGTTGCTTCATAATTGCCACCCCTGTATCTGGAGTCTTGAGTTGAAAAACTGTGTAGAGTGAAGAGTTAAGATCTGATTTGCTTCCTTTGAGATCTGTTGATACTTTGGGAACATTTTTTGCCAATATGAAATATAAAATGAACCATACATGGCATGAATGCAGTCATGAATTTTGGATTATCATTAATAGCCATGATAAATTGTGTTGCATGAACCAACCTTAACATAGGTACTATAGTTTGTTTTCATTGGTTGTGAGTGTTGACCTTCCTGTTTTCCATTTGAACCTTGTCACAAACTTGTATAGTTTTCTAAAGGTGTCAAAAAGTTCAGAAAATTTTCATAACATGGAGATTACAAACTAAACAGAGTAAAACTTTCTGTAAGTACCTGTTATTGTCTTATTTAAAGGTCTGTGGACATGTAAATCTTGTACCTGCCTGTTTGATAAAAAGCATCAAAAGCCTTCAAAATTGTCACAACTCCCATCAAAATCCATCAGATTTTGACCATTTAACAAGACAGATACTGCTTGTGCACATACATCATGAATAAATGTGAGCTACAAATGCAAATTTGTGATGTAGAAAGAGGGACTCATGAGATATGTGTTATGTTTTTCATTGTTTGTTTTACCTCCAATCAAAGTACAGTTGTACTGTTGACATGCCCTGAAGGGTTTGTATTGGAAGTATCTACTGACTACTTTGAAAATGTCTACATTAAACACCAAAATAGAAGCTAGCAGATAAGTAATTAGCAGATAATTTTCAAAAGATTAACAAAAGGAATAAGACAATGGGCAACACTTCCCTCGTCATTAAATTTTGCATAGTTACTGAGTAATCTCAGAAATGGTCAAACTTTGATGATGTGTATCTTGAGAGCTGTGAAAGAAATTCAAATAATTTCACCATATTTTGCATCAGGGGATCTTATTCTATTGTTCTTGAGCAACTCAGCTGTTTTTGGTTATATGTCCACATACTCTGAAGACAATAGCTGACTAGGAAAGGCACTGTTTAAGCTATAAAAAACTTTGGCTTGTATTTTTCCTTCAAAGTTTGCTTGTCATTCCTTGCTTTTAACAGACAAACAAGGTTGAAGATGAACTGAATGATTTTGAGGAATCTGTGTTGGAGTTGAATAGCACAATGCTTACTATCTTGGTAGAGTTGGAGACAATGCTGAGGGAGACCATCAGTGAGATAGTTGCCAACCAAACACAAACAGAAGGAAATATAAGAATGGCAGAAATGGCAATTAACAATGTGACATTGTTCTTACAGTTAGCTTACACATCACTGAATGATGGTAAGAAACAGTCTGGTGTTGGAAGTTGTAGATGGGGGTGGGGGTTGGGTGGGGGTGGAGAAGTCAGTGAGATAGTTGCAAACGTAACACAAACTGAAGGAAATATGGGAATGGCAGAAATGGCAATTAACAATGTGACATTGTTTTTATAATTGGCTTACACATCACTAAATGATGGTAAGAAATAGTCTGGTGTCAGAAATTGAAAATGGGGGTAGGGCTATGGGTAGGGGAGGGTGTGGCAAGTCTCCCCTTTCCATTCCAAGTTTTCATGTCCTACCCAAATTACAGGTTGTTGTAAAACATACAAAGTTTCACTCTGAACAATGATAAGCAATATTTATTTTTAGTGGAGGGGAGACTTTAGAGGGAGAGGGTTGTAAGTTTCCCACTCACTTGCCCCTTACTCATTTTCTGCCATGAACTTCAAATGTAAACTATTTCCTATTTAACCTTTAATCTCATGGGGTGAAAGGAAACATTCTCTTCTAGCCAGTTGGGAGTCAGGGGGAAGAGGAGAGGGGGTAGGGTAACAAGTTTAAACTTTTTCAAATATGTGAGAGATGCATAATTTGTGTTTGTTGAAATATTCTAATCATCCATTTGATAAGAGTCATGACATCATCCCTGCTTACTTCAAGTCCACTTTAAAGCAGGATTTAAATTCATTTCATCAGAATGCTTTCAAGATTCCCTCCTTCTAATATTAAGAATTAATTTATGCTTGGAATTCTTTCTTAAAGAGTGTTCAAAATACATGGTTATTTCTTTTCAGGAGACTTGCAATCCACAACAGATCATTTGAGAGAACTGACCAATCAGCTTGCAGGTTGCAAAGAAGAGCTGAACAGTACCACACAAGAAGCAGGTTTGAGAGTGTCTTCGCTAACACAACAGGTTGAAATCATCAGGAGTCTTACAGAAAGTGCCTTGGAGGCCTCTGGCCATGCACTGCAGGTGAGAAATTACTTTACAGCTGACACAAGCCCAATAACATGTAAAATTTCATGTTTTGGGGGTTTTAAGTCTGTTTATGTCCCAAATTTTGAGTACAGTACACTTTGGGACATTTTCTCAAATACTTTGTTTTGTCAAAATTTTGGGAACTGTTTGTTTTTCACTGTCAAATAGCAATTAAGGGGCCAAGCTATAGTGATAAAGAAGTACCTGGGTTGAATTTAATCCCAAGTGTTGTTTTGCCTTGTGCTTGGATCATTGATGTGTTTCATATATAGCTGTCTTATTTATAGTTGTTAAGAGCACGTATACACTTTGAGGACAATGGTGGAGGAATTATTTGAAGTTTAGAACATTTGGGTAGCTGACACACACATCTGCCATAATTAAACTGCTCTAGCTCCATTCCCACCCTTCCCCTGTTGAAGTATTATTGGTATTTTTGCAGTGACAAGAAACTCGTCCTGAAAAATTACCACCTGAACAATTCTTACACTGAACAGTTGCCAATTTACAGTAGGGTTGAGTTGTCTAAGGGCTTGGTTGGAAATTGTCTGGGGGACATGGCTTGGGGTATATCATCCAGTAGAAGTCGTTCAAGTGGAAATTGTCTGTGGGCAGGGGAAGGGGTGCTGTGTCCAAGGACCATTTATGCTGATTATGTAATAATCAATCCTCCATTTGAGATCTCTTCTAGCCTTCCTATTTTCATTTGTAAAAGTTTATGTTGTGCAAGTTTAATTTTAGCTCAACTTTCATTTTGTTGAATTTAATCCATGTGTCAGAATTTTAGAGGAATCGTTTTTAGAAAAGTAGGAAAATTAAATTTCCCATCCTTTTTCTGTTTGATACTCAGGTAGATTCCTAAGTTATACCAAGTTGAAAAATATTTTAAATTTTCTCTTAGACTGTGCAAATGGCAAACTCCGTGCATGACAATGTCACCACTTACCTGGCAAGTATCTTAGCCGACACAACTTCTACCAATGAACAGATTCAGCAACTTGCCATCAATGCCAACGAGCTGAAGCTACGGGCAAATGCTACCCTACTAGCCATCTGGGGCACAGTCACTCATGTTGGTCAGCAAAATCTGACATACCTAGAACAAAGAGTGGAGGCAATTAGAAGAAGTCTAGCAGAAACAATGTTTTTGTCCACTGATGTTTTGTTGCAGGTAAGATCTGTGTTACAACTACAACATGATGAAGCATGCTTAAGGTTTGTCCAGTGAAAGTAGTTTCATGGTTATAGAAACCACAAAAAATTGTTGAACAGCAAAATCGAAACTTGAGAGGTGTAAAACAACCATGACATGATAAAGCATTATTAAAATGTGTTACTCACAAGTCTTAAAGGGGTCATTTTGACAAACAGCAGTTTCAGTGGTAATGATGTGACATAAAGCCGGCTGCTCACTTAGCGACCAATGGCTTGCGAGCTCGTGCGATTCCTTGCGAGCTCCTGCGACCTCAAGAAGATCGCTAATTTTCTCCCTCTATTTTACTCAGCGATCTTCTCGAGGTCGCAGGAGCTCGCAAGGAATCGCAAGAGCTCGCAAGCCTTTGGTTGCTTAGTGGGCAGCCGGTATAACTTTGTGCGTGGTAAAATATTGAAACTATGAAGCACATCAAAGTGTGTTTCAGACAGTAGAGGAATTTGTTCATTTTACTACAGTATGTGTGATGTCCTTGAATAAATCAGTTAAATTGTCGATACACCTCAACAGTAGTATTAGTATACTCTGCAGGAATGAGAAGTTATCAGAATGGAAAAGTGGATTACCACATAAGATCTCATGATTAGTCAAAGCAGTCACAGATTGATATACACAAAAGGCCTATTTCAGCATTTTCATTTAAAAGTGCCAACATCAGAATGAAACATTTAGAAAAAGACAAATTGCAACTGTTTAATGTTATTGTCTCTTCCCATTAGAACAATAGGCACACCTGTATTCTGTTTCCCTCCTGAATGAGAAAGGCAAACAACAGTATGTTTTGTAAAAATTTTTGTCTTCTATTGCAGATTGACACGGAGCTTCAAGACCGGCAGGCACTTATTGACCAGGTGTCTAATGTACAGATTGAAACAGATATCCTTAAGGGAGAGAGTGATGCCCTTACCAACAGCATTGCTCAGCTGGTCAACAGGGCAGAATCAGCCAATCAGAGAGCAGCAGCTACACTTGCAGAATCAAACAAAACCTTTATAGAAGCTGAGGAACAGCTGAGAGTGGTAGAAAACTTTCAAAACATATCTTCTGGTGAGTTTGTTTGTTTAGAACAAAAACATCTTACAAAGGAAGAATAAGATTCATTTGACAAAATGGTGTTTTGCCACCACCTGCCATCTTGGTTTACCCTCAAGGCATTCCATCGGCCACGATTTGTTCTCAATATTTGTGGGGGAGGGGGATATGACCCCATTTTCAAATAATTTACTGTGCAAAAAATCAAGGTCAATGTGCAATTTCTCAAATATTGGGGGGACATATCTCCTTGTTCTCCTCCCCCCATCCTGGTTTGCTGCCCATGAAGCATGCTTAGTAACTACTTGGTATAACTAAACTTGCACTTCCAACATTAAAGGGATTTTCCAGAGACAAAATTCAACGAGTTCAGAAAAGTGCAGAAAATTTTTTTCTCTTAGGAGGTGAAAACTGCATCTCAATAGCTTGTAGCATTTGGAAGATACAAATTTTCAAAGAAATGCAATTTTTTCTCAAGATGAAGTGCATTATGGGAAATCTGCCAGTGCATTGAGGGCACTTAACAGGTACAGTGTTAGTGTGTGAACCATGTACAAAAATATGAAAGGCTTATGGGACTGCATGAATGTTACCTCTAAATTGGCGTAGCAAGGTCAAATGTCAAAGAACAGACAGGATGTGGCACTTTCTGGCAGAAAGATGATAATTCATTATTTTCTGGAACTTATATACTGTAAAGAAGATATATGCTAACTTTATATGATGAACAGACTTGTAGTGAGTACGTACTCATGCCCATGGGTTCGCACAATTGCCTGTACTCGTACTCATAAGAATTTATTTGTACTTTTACTCAAAGATTTTGAAAGCTCTTCATGGGGCTAATGCAGAATTTTGTACTCTTACCCATGAAAAAATATGTACTCATGTTTGTACTCGTACTCACAACACAAACATGCCCTTGTACTCACACTACAAGTCTGTTGATGAGATCGATATTTCAGCTTTGTCAAGGTTTGACATGAAAATTTCTTGGTGGGCATTGTTCCATTACTTTTACAGATTCTCAAAGGCAGGCTCTAGCTGCTTCAGAAGAAATCACAGCTGTTAATCAAGAAGCGGTTAATGCATATTCATTAGCAGATCAACAGAGGCAACAACTATCTTTATCAGCATCTCTTGCAGCAGCTGGTCTAGGCAATGCCTCTGATGCACACCAACTGATTCAGGAAGAAACAAAGGTAAAGTTGTTTAATTCATTTAGGTTCAATTCTGTGGGAAATATTTGCTTTTAAGCTAATAAAACAACTTTTGTGATTTTGTAAAATGGTGTTTCATCTTCATGTTGATCTTGTCATCCCTTTGATAGCTGGCAGTGTTGTGGTAGTGGATAAATCTCCCTTCCCTCTCTTCCCCCCCCCCCCCGCCCCTTAAAAAACAATAGATGTAGCACATGGTGAACCCTTTTTGTATTAATGTCTCTTCCAATGTAAGGCTTTTTCCATGGTCAAGAAAGAGAAAAGCCACAGATTATTGTCCGACCATGAATGTGTAACCCTAACTCGAAGAAAGTGCCAACATTGTATTTACTTTTGAAATACCACTGAATTGGTAGAATGGTGCATGATTCCAAACAACTTTGGAAATTCTTTCGAGTGGTTGAATTTGAACAAATCATTTGCAAGACCATGAAAATGCTTGACTTGTATTATTTCATGGATAAGTACATAAGAACATGGAAGTGTTTTTTTTGATGACCAACTTCTTTGTCTTCATAAGACTAAGATAATTATTTGAAATACCCTAGAATTGTACCTCAGAATTCCCATGCAGTAGTGGAAAAAAGGGAAAAGTCTGGAATTTTTTCATAGTCTTGAAAATCCTTGAATTTTGGGAGCTTGGTCTGGAAGAATTGCCATTTGGTCTTGAAATTTGAAAACCTTACACTTTTGGTTGTTGCAGTCATGTTTAGTATGTGTCCATGTGGGTAAATGTGTAAAAATAAAGTCCATTTTGTAAGTATTTCTTTACTTTTCAGTATTACAAATTTGCATTTTGGTCTTGAAAAAATCTGGAAAAAGTCTTGAATTTCAGTATTTCAAAAGTGTGGGAACACTACCTTCTTGGTAAAAGTTTTTTTGTACTTGAAATAGGTCTTAAAACCCTGATGGTATTATTGGTATAACTCTGTTTAGATGATGATAGCACTCTTTTGTAGACTTTCTTCACCTTAAGAGAGGGGAGTCATGGACTACCACTGTGTTACCTAGTACGTGGCCAAACAGAGGATATTGAAGTTTTTCTTCATTTGTTCTTTTCAGTCTATGCAATATAGTATTCCTATTGTTTGCTCATCAGAATTGTTGCAGAACCCCATTATTTCCTTTCTTTCTTCCTTGAACAGAAAATTCTCAGACTAAAGGGAGATGCAGAAATGTTGCAAGGAGAAGTTGCATCTTCTTTCAACACTTCTGAGATGAAGATTGATGCAATAAAGAATATAAATGAGACCATTATTCAGCCTATTGGTGAGCAGTGTCTGGCAGATGCCAGAGAAGTCCAAACTTTGGAGACCACAGCATCAGCTTTGGCAAGTCAAGCTGAGCAAGCTTCAGTGGAGACATTAAACTTGCTCCAAGTAGTCAGCGATCTCCTGCAGCAGCTGAGAGATATAAACCAGCTGGAGAATGATCAACTAGAAGGGCTGAGAGAGCGATTGTCACAAGTCAGCTCAAATTTGACCCAGGCAGATTATGAAGAAGCAGCTAGGCTGATTAGAGAAGGCATAGATGAGCAAAGTGACTGGATTGAGACTACTAGGCTAGAAACGGAAGATATGCGAAGTCAGATAGATGCACTGGACAGCTTCAGAGTAAATTGAACAGCCTACAGCCAAAAATTAAGATAACTGGAAAAATGCCTTTTTGCTTTGATAAAGGGGCTTTCATTTAAATCATCTTAGATGTTTTCAAGAATTTACCTGAATTTAAAGCTATCATCAAGCTAGAAATGAAACATCATGATAGAATTTATTAGCAATAACTGTCCATCAGTGTTAGAATAAATTAGCAAGTACTCCATCTTTATTAACAGGCCCTGTCTTTGGGAAAGGGCCTAAACTACAAAACTGGCAGATTGATTTGAAATGTGTTTAATAAATGTTTCAAATAATGCATGGTGGATACATGGGACATCAAGTCCTCTTCAACACAGTGGCAGGACTGTAAACCAGTATTTAGAGATGACATAATATACAAGAATATGTGGGGCTATTTAAGAACTTATTGTACTTAAAAAAATCACTGTATCATAAGCAGTAAGCAATTTACCTTGAGACTCACCTTTCAACAAAAGTCACCTTGATTTTGCCTTTTGTAAGATAATGTTGGCTATTTTCATTCTTACTTATTATTTCTATATTTTTGTCAAATATCAGCTGTTTTGCCATATAATGCCTTTTATTCAAATCTGTCTATTTTTGTGAGTTTACAGATTTCTACCATATATGCCTTTTTGTGAGTTTGAAGTGAGGAGGATATCTTGTATTCCTTATTTACGTTTTTAAATTGTCTAAAATAACATTTTGAACTCTGGTATGAAAAGATTTAATAGGATGTTGTTTCATTGCCTTAAGGGAAAACTGAAATTTCAAAACTCCTGTTTGTTTTCGTAAATTCTTATTATGAAAATTATTTTCAATACCATCAACATACTTGTAAAGTGATAGAAGTTAGTTTTGGGTTGCCTTGACTTAAAGGAACCAATAGGATACAACTTGTATAAAATTTAATTTTGTTGCTTTTATGTAGAACATGTATGTTTACATAGTCAAGTTTTGGTCATGATTCTGTACATATGATTTCAGTATTGTAGTTTATGGTGAAAACCAGAATAGGTGTAGTACTAAAACTGACTTTACTTTGACTGAATAGTACTTACATGAAAATGATTTCTCAATAGGGTTCACATTCTTGCGTGTCTGCGGGTCATGGACCTCATTCTTTCATATTTGGACGAGTGAACATAAAAATCAGCTTGACTTTTGGGTCCAACAAGGAAATATCAGATGCATAAAAGTGTCCACCTGCACTCCCTCCCTGAGCATTGTGACTATCCAAACCAGAAAAAAAATTAACAGCTAGCATGAATACATCACAATTGTTGTTCTCTCCTGCAAAAATGACCAACATGCCAGAAACTTGAAAATTGAGTTGGACCCTTTAAAATTGCAGTGGATATTAAACATTCCCTGTTTGGGTACTCAGAAGGGTCCAGTAACAACACTTTGGACCCTGTAAGTTTGGAAATTTTCTACCTTTCTTCCACTGACTGTTTTGTCATGGAAAGATCATACTGAATGCTTCCAGTGAACTATTAAGGCTGGTTCATACTTCCAAATTTTCACATGCTTATAAAGCTATAAGAAGCATAAATGGCCATCCCTTCCACCTCTTGGCCAATCATGGACATAGCTTAAAGTTGAACAGAGCATTTTGCTTAAATATTAATCAGCCTTTAGTGCCTCCCAGTGTACTGAAAATCAACCACATGCACCAAGAGAGATGTCAGCAAGAAAAAAGTCATGTTATGACTATAAGTTTCACTTTTGTTTGGATTTAGGATGGATGGTGGTTTGACGGATAGCAAAGTTAGATTATTTAACATTGATAAGGGAGAGATGACAGGAAATGGGGGTGGGGACCACATTTCGTTGGAATTGAAGGTGGGTGGTTATTTGAAGGACAAGACTTTCTAACATTGATTTTTTGAAAATTGTGATAGGAGAGGTTGGGAAGGAGCAGGTGGGAGGGGGGGGGGAGGAGCCTTGTTGGAACTGAAGGTGGGTGGTTATTTGAAGAACAAGACTTTCTAACATTGATAGTTTGAAAATTGTGATATGAGAGGTTGGGAAGGAGCAGGAGGGGGGGGGGGGGGAAGAAGGAGCCTTTGTCTAGTTCTTGAAGTCAATTTGAACCTCATGTAGTAACCCCTCTATAGACTACCCACTGCTAGATGTGTTAGGGCTACATATCGGCAGAGTGTGCCTTGCTTATACATTCCATTCATCTGAGGCTGGTCTCTTAGACATCAATCCTTTTAATTTCTTTTAGTCACATTTTATTCCACAGAACGGTTTCTTTAGGAAAATTTTATTTTAGAAATATTTAATGTATCAAGAGAAGTAACTCAAGAGATTTAGAAATGCAGAAAAAAAGGATATTGAAAGATATAGGTTTGTCTCTTGCTCAGTTTAAAATTTGCAAGGACAATTGTAGAGAAGGGTTGTCTTGCCTCAAAAGCTTTTATTTCTACATGTGTGCTTTTATGGTATACTTATATCAGGGTCAAGAGTTTATCTTCCAACATGTTATACTAGAGTATTTTGTAATATTAATACCTGTTTGTATTTCTCTTTGCCGTGTTGTTGTGAAGCGTGACTTAACATGCTAAAATGCTGGTGCGCTATATAAGTACTGCACTGTACTGTACTGTGCTTAAGTGTAATGTATTGTTATGTAATGTAACAAAATGTAATGTAACATTTTTGTATGCAGCCTTAATGTTTCAATTGCTGTAAAATTACTGTAAAATCATGGCCATAAGGTGAACTTCTAACTGTTAAGTATTTTACTGAAATTTTCTTGTCAGGTTTTTTTTTCCTTTTACTTTGAGTATCTTCATGTGTGGGAATTGGGTTGTATAGGAGACAGTTTTGATTATATAAGTGGAAGAGAAGGATTTCCTAAACCTATAAAAAAAAGTGCAGAATTATACATTTTATGTTTCCTCAAAGCCTTGTGTGTCAAGTGTAAAAAAATTATTTCACCTTTCTTTGCCACACTTACATTCTTTTAAACGCAAACACTCGTCACCCCAGAGTATATTTTTAGTGTGGGGGTATCAAAATTCCGAGTTTGTGTATGTTTTCTTGATTGACGGCAAAGTTTGACAATTCAGATGATGCATAGTAGCTCGCAGTTCACAGCATGCAGAGAGAGTGTTTGGATTACACATTATAGCCTTGTATGCTCACCAGGACATGGCCCTCAGTAATAAAACAGGTTTGTGTCTGCACAAGGAGGAGCTTTATACAGTTATGGGAGGAGCTACAAGTTGCATATTTGGGAGAATTGGAATTGACTGGGATGACGAGAATTGCCCGTTAAATTTACTTAACAGGCTTTCGTTCATTGCTCTTATAACTTTTTTATGCTTACAGACATCAAATAGCTACAATTGTATTTGGAATGTCACATGCAGTCTTTCTACGTACCAGCCATACCATCTGAACTGAGCTTTTGTCTTGTTTTTTTTTTACAAGTGCATGTACAGCTAAAAACCTTGAATACTGAGGATGCATGACGACCAACAGGGCCAAACAAAGGATGTGTGAATGTGGTGTTGCCCCTAAGTACCTTCTACATGTAAAACAATGTTGGCACAAAGTGCGCAATTGCAGAACTTCTACATTCGAGTCCAAAATCCTGCAAAGAAAATAATAGTCCCAGACATTTTTGTCAGCCACTTACACAACAGAAACACACACACGGTGTAAAGAAAGACAAAACTGAGACAGCATTCAAGTATTTGTAAAGTGTAAAAATCCTCTTTTGGCATATTTTTAAATGTGAACGCAGAAGAGGGCAGGTAACTGCAGGACTTTTCTGGAAATGCCCTTTTCACTTTTTCTTGAGCCCCTCTTGGCTATGTTCACATCAGTGGAACTTTATACTGCATTGATTTGGTTACTTTATTATGTTAATATATCTTCACTTGATCTTTTTAAGATATTTTGCAAACCATTTCTTACAACTTTGTGTCATAAATATATATTGAAGTGGAAATATACTTGTATTCTTAAACCAAAGAATAATAAAACTGGCAAAACATGTGATATTTAATTTCTGTTCTTGCAAAAACTGGGTGAGTTTGGATGCTGGAGTCATGAGAAAGCTTTCTGGAATGTCACCAAAACTTCCTAGACCTCCCCCACTTTCAGAAGTCTAGCACTAAATCCCCCTCCCCCACCCCCTCCTCTCATAAACCAACTAAAAGTTGTTTTGCCAACCAAAGAAGTGGACCTGACTTCAAAAATTTGTTGAATTTGCCACATTATGCCAAAATGGCATTCCTGAGTCAATTAAAGGGGCTGTTGCATCACCACAAGCGTATCTAGGTTAGATGAGGTTTAAAGGCTTAGTTTGGTTTAAGTCGGGCCAGCCACAGCCTGTTTTCTAGTTGTGGCTCACTCGCTTGTTTTCCCTACTCCATTGCTTATGCTGAGCACCAAGCACAATGGCAGTAGGTTCCATTTTTAAAGTCTTTGGTATGACCCGACCAGGATTCGAACCCCCGACCTTCCGGATGGAAGTCGGATGCTCTAACGACTTGACCATGCAGTCAGCATGGTCAAACATATCTGGGAATCCCTATACCTACATATACAATTGGTGAATGAATTTTGATTGACATAAATTCAAAAACTAGCATCATTCTGGTTGGTCAGTCGTGATGATTTTTTTGGTAGCTGTAAAGAGGATGCTCTGACACAAGTGTATGGATTATAGCATTGTGTGTTGAAAGTGGATGAACTTGTCACACACACAATTATACTTGCAAATGCTGTCAAACGGAGACCCCGGATTTTAACATTCAACTGTGGGCGTCTGTAGATCAAGCTTGTAGCATGTTTACTGATAGAAAAGGATATGCTTTGCTACAGCAAAAAAAAAGAAAAACGGGGTTCAAAATGTTTTCAATCAACATAAACCTATCTAATATTCTAATTGTAAGTGTGTGTGATTTTCCAAGTGGAAATGCCTCAGATAACATATGATCATCTGGCCTCCAAACTTGTCCAGGACCCTCGTATCAGCCCGAAAAAATGAGAGGAAATGGGACCATAATCCTATATCATATTACGTAGAGAGAAAAAGAAGGAGAAAAACTAAATTAAAATATTCTATATTGAGTCTCTGCACGTCATTAGGTTATAGGTCAAACAGGTGCGGATTTAGCTGTTTAGAAGGGTTGACAAGGCCATGACCTGGGACCCCGCGCCCTTAAAAGTTACGACAATTATCAGCTGCCCAGTGCTTGACTAACACATTATGTTTTCTGCTATTTTCATGATCTGAAGACATGCCTTTATCCATATTCCAACAATACATTTCATGTATTCTGTGAACGAGAACCAGCCCTGGTAAAGGTACCTTAGTGTGTACCCAAAATGTTCTCGTTTCGTGCGCTATGCAGTTCCACAATTCAAATTTTTCGGAAAACACGAAGTCAGCACGTAACTTCACTCCTCAACTATAAAAGGATATCATGGCGAATATGCCCTGCAATGGAACGGTATATTACAAAGCCTTTTCGCTTCCAATCCCCAACTCAGCCCATGTCGATATCGTTCCCGTAACTCGTCAGTCTCCGACGTAGGGGGCTTCGCGTCGCTGGCCCAACCTCTGTAGAGGATCGAGCCTGGCCCTCTGTCTAGCAAACCCTGGTGCCACCCCGGGCTGGTAAAGGTGCCCTTGTTTGGTGATAGAATGTCTTCGTTGTACCAAGCATGACTACTCATACCGCTCCACGGCTTACAGGCTTAAGAATTCCTTTCATTTACTTCAAGTACATCTTGTGTTGATAAAAGTCAGTGGCGTCACCAAGTGGGGACTGGGGGGAATTTCCCCCAAAGAAAGTATCGTGCCACCCCCCATGAGACTGAAACTTTTAAAAAATGTATAGATGTTTTGAATTTTTTCAGCGTATAAATAAATCGTTGACTTGGCAATCTAAATAGCGAATGTTTGGAATGCAGTTTTCCAATTTTGTGATATTTTTACTCCCCAGACAAAGTCAAAGTCATTCAAAAATATCCTCTTTTCTTTTAAGAAAGTTTAATTGAAAGATCCATCTTTTTAATAGGCCACACACCCAGTGGCTCACTAAAAAATTCACAATTAGCATGAACAAAGTAATAAAAAAAACCGTTGAAAGTTAATGTTGCTTCAGTGTTTCTGTAGGGTTGCCCATAGAACAGTGTACAAATAATGAATGTTTATGAGTGCGATAGTATGAATAATTTCGTGAGTTGAAAGATTGAATAGAACGTTCAGTCTTTCAACGAATGAAATTATTCATACTATCGCACGAATGGAAAACATTCATTACTTGTTTTATATAACACCTAACTTCCTAAATCATAGACTTTGGTCAAAATTTGATTGTACGTACCTCCATGACTGACTTCACCCACGACCGTGGGTTAGAACCGATCGAATAACCCATGGCACGTGACAACCAATCATCCAATCAGATGTAGAGGAATTAATAAGGTGTTATACAGTGTTCTCCACAGGTCCAAATTTTGTCCGGGCGCTTGTCTCTGATCTGACAGATGACAACGATCGCTGTCCCAGAGAAGATCATCTGAACCAGGTAATTTATTACCAGACATAGAAAATAAGGATTTACTTAGTTCATCTAAAGTAAGCTCACCCTCAAATAAGGTTGCTGCTCCGGGGAAAGTTTACTAAGCGGTACATTAAAGTTATTGTAAAAATTCCATCTTGTTTGGTGGAAAGCTCACTGTAGAAACGTTTAACGTCGTCCATAATATCCCTGTGTGTATAAACAGAGTTTCCCGAACTTAAAATAAGTTCATTGATATAATTTAGCCTGAGACTTGCTCCTTTTTCCAGATCGAGAAAGTATTTAGTATTTTTTCGCCTCCTTCATACCATCGAGCCCTGGAACGCACTACTGTTCCTTTCAATTTGTAGTCGTAGAGTTTGTCAAGTGCAGCCCTAGCTTCAATTTGCCAGGAAGACTATCTAAGCGGAGAGCCACCATCGGTTGGCATGGAGCGTACAAGAAAATTTTTGGCTGTACAAACCCTCCAGATGGCCGGAAACGGCACTTCCCGAGTGTTCTAAGCTGCATGTTCCCAGCCTTGAAATATGGATCTTATGTCTGCAATTTCTCAATTAATGTAAAAAATCAATCTATGAAAAATGGTAATACAAACTTCTAAGCGGAGCGCCACTATCAGTTGGCGTGGAGCGGACAAGAAAATTTCTGGCTCTAAAAACCCCTCAGATGGCCGAAAACGGCACTTCCCGAGTGTTCTAAGCTACAAGTACCCAGCCTCAGGCTTGAAATATGGATCTCATGTCTGCTCTTGGCAAATATGGGGGGGGGGAGGGGGCTAAACATACCTAAACATACCATACTTTTTCATTGGGGTGCTTAGCCCCCGAAGCCCCCCTCCCGGTTCCGCCGCCACTGCCCTGTATACAGGATCACCTAACAGGGAAGTATTTAGCTTCCACATTCCTTTTCCTCTAGCAACGCCAACCTGTAAGGTCACTGATACGCTTGAGTGATCAGAACCGAATAGTGACGTGATCACAGTGTTTGTGACAGAATTTTTCATGTGATTGGAGATGACAAAAAAAAAAAATCAAGTCTACAATGAATGGCAACATCGATGTTCGATGCCATGGAATTAACTTACTTTTGTGGTTCCTTTCCCTCCAGATGGTCTTCCCTGTTAATTCTATAAAAAAAAAAAATTCTAGAATGAAAATTCATTTCGTATCGTTTCGTTTTATTTTTCAATTGCAAACATACAATTTTTTATACAAAATGAAATGCAAACAAATAATAATTACCGTGATTACCGTAAGTAACTAATTAAAAGTAAGTAAATTGGTGTGTTAGTTCTTAATTCTTTTAATTATGCTCTCCAGAATGGTTATACTGCTGACGAGCAGGGAACAGCCTGTATTACATTAATCCCCAAACCTTCAAAAGATCATCGTCTCCTGAAAAACTGACACCCCATTGCCCTTTGAAACGTAGACTACAAAATTATCACAAAAAGTTTTGCGAACCGATTGAAGAGAGTCCTCCCTGGCTTAATCAGCCCTGAACAGACTGGGTTTCTGAAGAACCGTTTAATTGAATCTGGTGAAAACAGATGTATTTTAGATCTTATTAACTATTGCCATAACCAGTCTATTCCAGGAGCTCTTCTGTTTTTGGATTATGAAAAGGTGTTTGACACCCTAGATGTAGAATTTTGATACAACACACTTTCTTTGTTCAATTTTGGTAACGTATTTAAGAACTGGATTAGAACGCTTTATAATATTTCGTCCTGTGTGGTTTATAATGGTTTTTTACTGAATATTTTAGAGTTTCTAGAGGGGTTCGGCAAGGCTGCCCTTTGAGTCCTTATTTGTTTATCATATGCAGTGAAATGTTTAATTGTTTAATTAAGGCCAACATTTATTTTAAGGCATTACAATCAATGATCGAACCTTAAAGATTTTTAATTACGCAGACGATACTGTTACTATCACTGACGGTTCTGAAAGTTCAATCACTGAAGTCATTAATTAATGTACTTAACGGTTTCTCAAAAGTGTCTGAATTTCTTTTACGCATCACTTCAATGAATTTTTTGAATTAAATTACACGCCGAAACTCTCGAATAAAAAATCTCTTGAGTCTCTGGTCTTCCGGAGATCTAAAAAATTTTGAAAGAAATCTACGACTCAAAGAATTTTTTCAAGAAACGGAATACATTGAAGACGACTCAATCGTCAAGAACAAATCAAATTTCCAGGTTGGAAAAGGAAGAGATAAATATTTCGATTTATATGTAGATAGCATCAACTCTCATCAACTACAAGAACGGAATTTTGTAAAAGATAATCTTACATGGAAACAAAGAAGAGCATATTAAATGAATTAAAAAACAACAAGGAAATCATCATAAAAGAAGCCGACAAAGGTAGTACGGTGGTAATTATGAACAAACATTTCTATAAGAGTAAGATTCTTGAGATTCTCAATGACCCGAACAATTACAAGAAAACTTCTAAGAACTTCGATAAGGACACAATGAAAAATATTCATGTTCTATGTCAAAAGTTTAATGTAAATCTTACTAATAAGGAAATTGGTTGTGTTACTAAAATTTGATTATCGAACCAGTAACTTCCATGGACTTCCAAAAATCCACAAGTCAAAACTACTAGAGACGCTATTAACCATCGAAATTCAACTATTATTCAACTGTATTGTCCAAGTGATTTAAGTTTCCGTCCTATTGTGGCTGGACCCGTTTGCCCAACTCACCACTTAAGTGATATGATAGATATTCTTCTCCAACCTTTCATGACTAAAATAACAAGTTACATTAAAGATGAATTTTATACCTGATGAAATTCCAGAGGACTCCTTACTCTGTACATTTGTTGTTGTAAACCTGTACAGCAATATTCCACATTCTTTGGGCATTGAAGCAATTACTTATTGGATTGAAAAATATCCAGGAGTCCTCCCTGATCGAATCCCAAAAGACCATATATCATTGACAGTATCTGTCTCATTTTGAACAATAACTACTTCCAATTTAGTTACCTAAATTTCAAACAGATCAACGGTACAGCCATGGGAACCAAAATAGCACCCACTTACGCTACCTTAACTCTAGCTTTACTCGAAAACAAATTGTATAATGAAATTGAATTTAAAGGGCAAATCTCGTCATCCCAGACAGTTACGATTCTACCAACTATGCAACTTATAGCTCCTCCCATAACTGTTTAATGCTTATCCTTGTGCAGACACTATCCTTTTTTATTGCTGCAAGGCCATGTCCTGATGAGCATGCAAGTCTATAATATGTAATCCAAGCACTCTCAGAATTGTATGGATTGTGAGCTACTCTGCATCTTTTGAATTTTCAAACTTTGCTGTCAATCAAAGAGCAGTCACCAACTGAGAATTTTAATACCCCATACTAAAAATATACTTGGGGTGACGAGTATATGGCTTTAAGTTCAACGCCACTGTTAAAGCAGTGTTTGTAAAATCTTGGAAACGTTATCTCAATGATTGTTTCATAATTTGGAATAATGCCTGGGGTGACATTAATGTTCTTTGTAATATCTTACAATGTTTACATAAGGATATAAAAAGCGGAAACATAATACCGCCCACCTTATTTTACCGAGGGCCTTAGCCCCGCCCACCCACCCTCCGCTTCCTACGCCTACATGTACCGTTATGTAAGTTATAAATATAGTTGGGACTTCATTCTCCAGTTATAGTAGAAGGTACATGGTCCTCGGGTAATTTAAACTATCAAAAGTGAGCCTGAGCCTCGAGTCAGGGCCGATCAAGACTTCGGTAGTCCCTAGGCCTCATTATAAATAACGGAGATGGTGCCATATTTCCCAAACGGGGAACTCAAAGCTTCGACAAACCGTGTCGATGGGATTCCTGGATGGGTTCAATTAAGTACGCGGTGAAGGAGGGCAACGACGAATGGATTTGAAGAACTTAGCTGCAATATGCAGCCAGACTTTTCAATCGGAGGGGGCAGAGGGGGTGAAGGGTATGACTGGTGGGGCAGACTTAGCTGATACTATAGCACTGTCTAAGCGAAGCGCCACCATCTGTTGGCGCGGAGCGTACAAGAAAATTTTTGGCTTTACAAACCCCTCAGATGGCCGCAAACAGCACTTCCCGATTGTTTTAAACTGCATGTACCCAGCCTTGAAATATGGATCTCATGTCTGCAATTTCTCATTTAATGCAAAAAAAAAAAAAAAAATCAATCTATGAAAAATGTTAATATACGTTTCTTTGCGGAGCGCCACCATCCGTTGGCGCGGAGCGTACCACAAATTTTCGGCTTTACAAACTCCCAGATAGCCGGAAACGGCACTTCCCGAGTGTTCTAAGCAAGAATGTGTTCGGCCCATACTTCGAAATCCTCCCCGCTTCTTGGAGCTACTTGGATTTTTAGCCCAAAAGTAGACCGAAAACAGTCACTTTCACACACAAAGTCAATGCGTCAGTATGTCAGGATGGATATAAATGGAAGCTGATAAATTCGACTCGAGGGAGACAGAGCTCAGACCCTCAGTTTGGTGTTGCCATTCTTGGGCTAAATATACTGAAGTTGAACGTACTCGGCAAATAAGAGTCCTGTGTGATCTTGCTCATAATCGGATTCTAGTCGTACAGTATAATTCTAGGACTGCCAAAATCGCAATAGACATCATCATGCAGCCTGTAGACAAACACATTTGGCGTGTATTAAAATATTTTTTCTCGGTCTGTAATTTCATTTGGGGGCAAGTGGGGGCAAGGGTTTTTAACTGGGGTCCCTCCCCTGCCCCCCCCCCGCTGGCTACGCCACTGACTGCACCATTCTACATGAAATATTTTGCACAAGAAAAACACTGGTTGAACGATATATTTGGGCTAATTTCAATAGTGGGGTTTTCAGAAAATATGATTTTGGGTGCCGAAATTGAAGATAACACAGAAAATATGTATTTACTGCAGTCAGTAAGCAATAAAGACGAAGGCTTGTGGAGGCGACTGGTTGGGCCTTCAATCTTGAATTTGTATGGATTATCTCAAAATGGAAGTAATCTCTGTGGGCACGCTGGATTATTTTGGTATAGGGTCCTGTCTGAGCCGAACTGACATTTTAAAACCTACCTTTAAAGTGATTATGTCTTTTTGCCTCTATTACAACGTGTTGAAAACCACTCCGTCAGTACCAGGACAACAGTCACGGACGTACCCCAAATCCCGCGACACACAATGGGGATTATTTTTTGTTACATACAGTCTGTAGGGGGAATTCCCCATTTCGTAAGTACACTTTTGTGTGGCGCGGGTTTGAATAAAAGGTCTACATATATATTTGATCGACTGCACACAATAGCCACCGAAATTGCATGGACATTAGTGCGTTACTTATAATTACTGACAGGCCTGATATTGATAAAGAAAAGAAAAGAAGGCCTACAAGTGCGAAAATGTCAGAAAGTCTCGAAGAAGATTATCGTGGTACCCTGAGCAAGTTAGGCGATGAACTTACGAGGCAATCAATGCAAACTTTGTTGTTTTTGTTTCCCAAAGTGACAAGAGCACAGTCATCTGAACTTGAACGCCTTCGATACGATGCAGCATCTTCAGAGTTTTTTCATATTCTAGAGGACAAAGAATATTTAAGCCTTACGAATGTTGATGTTCTTATTAATGCCCTGAAAAAGAGATCGCTTCTTAAAGCAGCTACAATTCTTGAAAAGTATAAGTGTCGAAATGTGAATTTAATTAACGCGGAGTTGCAACGACAATATGAAGGTAGGATACGGCATGATCATGTATGTACTGGGGGCATAGCCTAGGCCTTCACTGTAACAGTGTTGGGTACTGTAGTATATGTGTCTTGTCATGAAGGTAGCACAAACGCCAGACAAGCCTATCCCGTACGTGCTGATAAAAAACTAGGGCTAAGGGAGTCAGTTGAAAATAAACTATCTACAACGAATTTGGCCAAGGGCTAGAAGTTGGTTTTTAAAATTATCTACTGATGACCGGGGCACAGCGATCTCGCTCTGGTAGGCCTAATAAATAGGTTCCAGCTAGGTATGGTCCTAGGATAAAGAGAATTTTGGTAACAGACCTTGTATGTGGAGAGGTGGTGGGTGATATAATATCTACCACTAGTACGACGAGCAGGCTTTAAAGGGTCAATAAGATAATCAGCTACATTGCTTGTAAGTAGACCATGTGTTTACTTTAATACATAACAATAAGGCGAGCCCTGAGTCGTCAAGCCTCAAGACTGTCCAGGGGTGGAAATTCCCGCTGTTCCAAGAACAGCTAGTGCTTTTAGTGCCGGAACAGTAACTTTCCAAAAGTCACTGTTCCGTGGAACAGTAACTTTCCAAAAGTCACTGTTCTATGGAACAGTGTTTTTTCCAGAAGAAGCACATTGCATCTTCACATTATCCTAATCTCTGATAACATAGTCATACCACGAATATCAAAAATCCCTGTAAATTTTGGCTTTAGGATGAAAATTTGTGCGTCGAGATCTAGCGATCATTTCACTGACTCTTTTTAAATTCATTCAAACCTAGCAATGAAAGAGACCAAGTATCAAATTGGCAGTCATTAACTATCGTACGTGTGATCATATAGGGCCGCAATGTAAGGAAACACCGACACATCGGGCCATGTCTGTGTTCTGTACAGAAGCTCAAGTGAAACGTATGATGAAAGCAGAAAAGTCAGAGCATGTGTATCTCCGTAATTGCAAACACTAGACATTTAGGCTAAGCACCTGCTCTGTACAGAAGTTAACCTACATCGCATGCACGGTTCATGCTAAAAAATAGAAATTGTACAGCAAAACCGCTATGCAAATTGCAATTTTGCATAGCATTTTTTCTATATTGTATAGCATTAGCAGTTTTTCAAACACAGGTGGTTTTGTACACATTAAAAAGCAAAACCTTCAATATTGGTGTCAAATATATATGCATCGCAAACATGCGATCCATTGTAAGAAATTGGATCGCAAGAGTGCTGCTTTTATGTCATAAACTGCAATGCAATACCGACTATCAGGAGCCCTGATCGCAAGAACATTGGGTATGATGTGGAAAATTACAGCATTTTTTGATCACTGCTTGTACAGCTAAATCACCCGTACTTGTTACATTGTAGTTTGTAGTAGTTTATGTTGGGTGCTTTTATGTAAAACATGCATGTTAATTTGTGTGAAATTAAAGCGTGCCTTGTACTTTCTGATTTACAGTACGCAATAACGATGTCTGAAACGTCACAAAAGTTTGACACAATAATTTGATTGCTTTGTACACTCGTACTGTCTCCCTTGATATGCGCCTAGCATCGAACAAATATCTGCATATACTGTATGTAGTGCGTGCATCTATTACGTACTGCTATACAGTATGTAGTACTCAGAACAAATACGTGTAAGCGTACACACTCTGTTTATGTATATAGGTAAAGGCTTGGGTTATGATTACAGTCTAAACTGTGAATTTGTTAAGCCATAAATTATTGTGTACTAATAAGCAGATTTGGGCTACTGCTATGAACAGGATAAGGGCACTGCATTTTGTTAAGGGGAATTAGTAGGCTTACTGAGAGTAGGTGAAAATCAGTTCAATCAGGGAATTACATTGCTGAGAATGAAGAGTCACCGACAGTTTATTTTCAAAGCTTTATTTGGTCATTGAAAATTGGCAAATAAACATTGTTTTTAAATAAAAGATCTCAAAGCAAAACATGGGGGAGAAAAAGTGCTAACCTTTTGTCCTTTTTTAAAAAGGAAATCTGTTAAACATTTGTTTGAATTTGGAGCCGTTTAACCGGCCAACCAGTTGTTTAACCGTTTAAATCATGGAAATACTACCTCCGAGGTAGTAATTCCATGTAAAAGCGTGACAGCCCTACTAGCAACTAAGCAGAGAAACTTGAAAAGGACTAAAAGCAAGTCTGACTGCTGACATCTCGCAACCAAAGAAAATTGGCCTTAAGTGTGAGTGTTTTCTTGCTTAAAATGAGAGATTGACCCATTGACTTACTGTGTGAAATGATTGTTGAATCAGACTTGCTATGAAGGACAAGACTAGAAGGATTTCACTTATTTTGTGGTGAGAAAAGAACATTGAATTTGCTCTCATATCAAGGAAAACTAACTCATTGCATACAAGAACTTGCTCTTTTACAATATGAAAACTTGGAACAGTAAACCTGATCCAGAACAGTAGTTTTGGAAAAAGCACTGTTCCCTGGAACAGTGGCAAAAAAATAAAATTTTGACCCCTGCTGTCCCATTTAAGCTGATTTATCATTTCAGAGACACTAGCCTGATGATTGCAGTTGTTTGAGTGTTCGGCAGCACAACATCCTATGTCAAAATGTCAGTAGTAATTTTAGAAGCCTATAGAGTACTGGAAAGCCTAGAAATCATGTCAATGTAGGTCAATGGTCCAAATGCTGGCCAGTTACAAATTTGTGTTTTGGGATCAGTCATTCGTCAGTGTTTTTGCAATTGCTCAGATAGCAGGTTAGGTAGGCCTATATGGTAAAGGGGAATTAGGTTGACCCATAGCTACGTATATTTTCATCAAAAAATTGATACTTGGCATTGGCAATATGTGGGCCTTAATGATTTTCGTGCCTTTTGCATGTACACTAAATTTACTTGATTATATAACACTAATCCGTAACATTAGAGGAAATCATGATACTATGGTTTCCTTAAGGAGAAAATGAAACAGTAATATAAATAAGCATATATTTCCCCCGAAGGTCTTTGAGACATAATCAATGTTATTTCACTGGTCCACCATCCGTACATGTTATTACAGATATGTGTCTGTAAATTTGTTGACATTGAAGTAATAGTAGTAGACATTCCGAGAAGAAAACAGGTTAAAAAGTCAAATACATGCCAAAATTCTTTGCATGATTTTTTTTTTTTTAGAGAACCAAATAAAACCATCAGAAAGCTGTAATAGCTCCAGTGCATCTAATTCACCAGTGAAAACTGCATGGAATACCAACATCGGTAAGTGTATCTGAATTTACAAAAAAATGTATAAGCAAAACTGGATGACTAAATTCTGAGCTATAAAGAACTACCTGTATCATAAATATCAGTTAAGAGGAAAATGTAAAGCTGATTTTTATTACCAGACTAATAAACTGAATTACACTGTGATTACTGTATATTCTGTACACCTAACAGACCAGAATGTCAGTTTTTAAAAGTCGATTAGTCTTTTTGTTGAAACTGAATAATACTTAGAGAATCTGTCTAGTTTAGAATTTCAAGCAAAATTACCACCTCTTCTAGAATGGTTCTGTCAGTGTGTATATTTAAAATCAATAACAGATGTGACAGATGGTTAAGTGCCAGGATTGTTCAGCCTATCTGCATGTTAGAAATTTTGTTAAATTCCCAAGATAATGAAAGCCTTCATTTGGGCCTTGTGAAATTTTGATGAGGTTAACTGTATGGCCCAGGGTGGCCCACTACTAAAAATTTCACCTGGCACAATTAAATTTTTTTTTTACAAATCCCATCTATATTTTTTTTGTGCATGTGTTTTTTTTGTTGGTTTTTTTTTTTGGGGGTGGGGGTGGGGTACAGGTAGATCTCTGATTACATTCTTTCTCCTAAGAACCCTACCTCAAAATGGTGTTTAATGTGTCCCACACTCAGAAACTCCTTGCCCAGCATGTGCACATCTGTGGAGTCCCTAGATGTTCAATATGCAAGATTTATGCAGGACAGTTGATGTGAAAGTGTCATCTCATTGAATGTTACTGTTTGAATAGTAATACTACACCTTTTTCCGAGTACCTCTAGAAGATATTTCATACATACATCCAAAATTGAAGCTAGTTATCAATAGGGTTTCCGTTACGGGGGAAAAGAGGGATTTGTCCCCACCCCTTCCAGAAGGAGGGTAAAATCCCCTTTTTCATTTCCATATTAAAAATAAAAAAATTGTCAATATCTTGGTTACTTACTTAAGAAGAGGACACTTTTGCAGCATTGTTTTAACTTACATAAATAAATGTCCTTTAAATTCCTTCAAATTGCACTGGCTTTGAAGCCAGTTTTTGTACCCCCAAACCCACTTGAAACTTTGGCCAATTTGGACTTGGGGTTTAGCAGTAATAAGTCCCCCCCCTTTTTTTTTTTTGAATTTCTGGCAGAATCCCTGACCAGTGATGGTGTTTTCATTTGTTTGAGGTGCCATTATGAAAGGATTGACATTTGACTAAGGAGTTAGTCATATATTATAATGGCAATCCTTAAATTACTGTGGATATAAATTGATTTCTCATTTAAAGCTTTAATGAAACCAATTTTGTGAATTTACTGTACTCTTTCTCTAAAATCTAAATTTTCAGACACAAAGAAGAAAATCTTCATAAGTTTTAGCTTCAAAATTTTAGAGAAAGCAACAGCATTGAAGGACAGGATTGAGAGATACATCGGAAAAGACAGCTGTTGGATCTGTACAACAGGAGTGAGAGGAGGTGACAACTTGGATGAAGAAATCACCCAAGCCATAACTGATGCTAAAATCATACTTTGTATGATAAACAAGGACTTTGTGCGCTCAAAAGAATGTGAGGCAGAGGTATGAAATATCACTATGCGATACAGCCTTCAAGGAGGGTCAAGATTTTTATTGATTCCTTGCCAAAGGCAGGCAAGGAATCTATGGGATGGTGATGCCGTGTGTATGTGTGTGTGCGTGTATGTATGTGTGTGTGATACCTGCTTGTAAACATGATATCTCAAGAAGGGTTACTCTGAGGGATATCATACTTGGGATGTAGATTGCCCTTATTGAGTAGATGATCCCTATTGTTTTCGGTGGAGGTCAAAGGTCATTTAGGGTCACCAGAGGTCAAATGGTAAATACCTTGGAAATTGCTTGTAAACACGATATTTCTAGAAGGATAAATATGAGGGATCTCATACTTAGCATGTTGGTTGCCCATTTTGAGTAGATGATCCCTGTTGTTTTTCACCGAGGCCAAAGGTCATTTGGGTTCACCAGAGGTAAAAAGCCACAATCTTGTAAACACTATATCTCAAGAAGGATAAATGTGAAGGATATCATACGTAGCATGTAGATTGCCCATATTAAGTAGATGATCCCTTGCATTTTTTGTTGAGGTCAAAGGTTATTAGGGGCAACAAAGGTAAAAAGGTCAAAATCTTCTAAACACTATATCTCAAGAAGGGTACCTGTGAGGGATCTCATACTTAGCATGTAGATTTCCCATCTTGAGTAGATAATCTGTTTAGTTTTAAGTGGAGGTCAAAGGTCATTTGGGGTTACTAGTAGTCACATGGTCAAAACCTTGTTAGTAAGATATCGCTAGTAGGGTAACCGTGAGGATTCTCATACTTAGCATGGGATTGCCCATACTGAGAAGATGATCCCTATGTTTTTTGGGGGAAGTCAAAGGTCATTTGGGCTCACCAGAGGTAAAAGATTAAATTCAACCAATGACCAAAAGAAAGAGGACATCTTGCAGAGATGCCAAGTATCTCAATTTCAGGTGAAATTATTAAGATTTTTATCCTTAATTCTGCCATTATGAAAACCAGCAACAAACACCGATTTTTAATATTGCAGACTCTCTGCCCACAAAGCAGAGGACAGTTGTGGAAGTTCACTAGCTTATTTGATGGATAGCCCTTGTCCTTATAGGGACGTTCATGTGAGCATGCATCAATTGTAAATTGGAATTAATTAAATGCTACCATGGTTTATTAGTTTTAAAAAAAGACTGCTAAGTTACTGACCATTTGGATCAGATACCATTGAGCGTGCATGAATTGTGATTGCTTAATTGAATAAAACAAATTGTACTGTAACTGTACAGTATACTGTCTGTGTT